>OX459095.1:24429277-24479777 GCA_949775045.1 Metridium senile
CTTCCAGCTAGCTTAAGAGTTAAAAAAAAGTCTGCAGATGTTGAGCTCTAAATTTGAGCCGGAATTAATGTCCGACTAGTGCCGAGAAAGCAATTTAATGATCATTTAAAACAGGATGCTTTACACCCTAAGGCACAAATCTGGTTTTTAATAATTGGGTTAACTGCGAGCAGGAGTTTTCATTTGCCACGTTTTTAAGAATGACCACTAGATCTTATTTAATTAATTATTTTTCTTTGTTAATTGACGTTGTAAATTTGTAAGGTAGAAAATTGTAGAACATTGGTCAGATCTAGAATAGACAAAATATGCCATCACAATGTTTCCTTTAGTGTATGTATATGTCGACGTGGTTTGTGCTTAATCTTTCATTGATGACGTCCACGTATTTAAAAACATGTTGAACGGCGAATATATCCAAAGTAAGGTTATTGTTTTTGATTATTTTTCTTTTTCGACTGAAAACGAATTTACAGCACATTATAAAATAACTATTTGAAACTGATCATGTATTTTGATATTGGTTGAGGCGCGTGCTTTATGAGAGCACACAGCACGCGCGTTTGCATGTTGATCAATTTGTATTTTATAAAAGAAATAGAAAACTTGCTTTCTGTGCTGTGTGCAGTTATAAAGCACGCGGGGTTGTCAGAACACGAGAGAAGTGTTAAGAGAAGCACTCCGCTTCGCGTCGTGC
This sequence comes from Metridium senile, assembly GCA_949775045.1. Taxonomy (NCBI): domain Eukaryota; kingdom Metazoa; phylum Cnidaria; class Anthozoa; order Actiniaria; family Metridiidae; genus Metridium; species Metridium senile. Next base: position 24,429,975 of record OX459095.1, read on the forward strand.
TTCTCTTAACACTTCTCTCGTGTTCTGACAACCCCGCGTGCTTTATAACTGCACACAGCACGCGCGCGCGTTTTCTATTTCTTCAATAACAGCCCAATTAAGTGCCGGAATAAGAACTTATAATTTAAGAAATTGCAGCGCTTAGCACAAATTTACTATTACAATTCTTGGCGTTTTAAATGTGCAAGGTAGAAATTAAATTGTAGAAAATTTGTGAGAATAGTAAAAATATGCCCTTGCAATATAACCTTTTGTATATGTATATGTCGACGTGGGTACTTTGTGCGTGTTTCTTCATTAATGACGTCCACGTATTTCAAAACAGGTTGAACGGCGAATATATCTAACTGATAAGGTTATTGGTTTTTGATTATTAATTCCTCTTTTTCGACAAAAAGCGCATTTACTTCACAATAATAGCCCAATTAAGTGAAGAAGATCTTAGAATCAAAGAAATTGCAGTACTTAGCACAAATCTATTTTATTATCTAAATTTTAGTACTACAATATACTTTATATCTGTATCTGAAAATTCTTTATATTTGTATTTGAAAATACTTTTATTTATATATCTGTATCTTAAAATACTTACTTTATCTCTTTATTTGAAAATACTATATATTTGTATCTGAAAACACGTTATATCTGTATTTAAAAATCCTGCCCACACTTTTTAATTAAAGAGATTGAACACGAAGAAATAGAAAGCAAGAACACTTCTCAGCCAATCAGAGCGTGCGATTTATATAAATCATTTTATAATGTAAAAACGATAATATCTGCACAACAAGAACTATTATTTTTCCTTGTTTCTGATCTCAGCGCAATAAACAGAAAGGCTTAATATAACTAGAGCCTAGGGATATATTTTGACTGTTATTTATTCCAATGGACAGACGCCTTTATACTAGCCAGTTGATTTAAGGCGACTTTTGTGCTAGGTATTTTCTACTTGAGTATAGACGTTCGATCATTGAGGAAGTTTTAACTGAAACGCCCCACTGTGTTATTAATCTGGCATTCTACTTTAAGATAGTTCAGGACTCATGGCAGTTCCTTCGACATAATTTGTTTAAATATTTTCTACATAAACAATGGCATAACTCAAAACAGAAAACAAAACAGAAATAAAAGGGGGCACCGGTGTAAGGTACGTTTTTGCTCAATCTGGGTCCAAAATATGTCATTAAATTAATTAGAAATATAATCACTATAATGAGCAACAATAGCTTTACTTAAATCTTTCGACAGTGTCATTTTCAGTGTCCTTTTCAGTTATTAAGAAGTTGTCTGTGCCTGAGAAGGGCCAGAGAAGCGCCAGAGAAGCGCCAAGAAGTGAAGTGACGTGCTTCTCTTAGTTTCGCTTGCTGCACTCACTCACTTTTCAGACAGCTATGTAAATTAAGTTAAAGTATATAAAAAGAACGTCAAAAGCGACCAAAATACAGCGGACTTTAAGAGTTTTATCCCGCTTCCAAAGGCATGCATGTCTGCTAAGGGATTACAAAACCAGCCTCAGATTAAAACATATACATTTCAAATACAAATAACACACAATTTGTGGGCAATAATGTTTTGGTAGCATCCCCCAAAACAGCCCCAGAATGCAGTGCGTAGTCAGTTCCTTGCGCAACTCCGATAGGGCTTATAGGAATGTCTTATTAAGAATAAAAAAACATTTCTGGACATTGCAGGGTGGACTACACTTTGTCAGCACGCTTTTAAGAAATGTAAGACCGAGCTTTCGGGATAGGATGTTCATAATGTTAGAGTAACATACCGAGAAAGGATGCTTTATCCCGCGGGCCGCAGGTCGGAGGGATATATAGACTTGATACTGTTTTCTGAAAAGAAAACAATGCATTTGATTTTATTCAAAAAATAAAAGCAATCCCAAAAGATATCAATAATCTGTTCATAATTTAATGTTCATTGTCAATGAATTCCGACAAGTAAATATTAAACAATCGCTTTTTAATTCTTTTCAGAGAAATACTAACGAACTTGAATGCTAACGAACTGGATGACATTAAACGTGTTTTGGTTGCAAAATTTTAATCGGTTGACTTAGTATTATAATTGCTAAAGGCGCGGATAGAGCCATGCAGAATACCTCGGTTCGAATCCTGGCATGGTGCTCAAATACCTTTTTTCAAAAAGTAAATTATTTCTAATTCTGGTGTTTACTAGTAGAAACGAGGGGGAGGATAATATCTGTGCAAGGCATTATGTACATGAAGCATAGTATAATACTTCATGTTCATTTCCATTCCATTATTTTTTTATTCTTCCCCATTATTCCCTTGGGCCGCTTTCAAATCCCTCCTCTTTTCAAACGTAGTTAAGGGGTATACAATGTATGATGCCTCGTGACCAGAGAGGAGCATCGGATTGGACAAAATGGTCATGCATGAATTATTGACTAGTTTTTTAAATGCCGATACAACACGGCCGCTCATGCTCATGTTGTAAACATTACCGGCATACAATCACAAGCCGAAGGTTACAAACTGAACTCACAATAATACATGCAACAACAAAGTGACAATACAATATGATAACTTCTCTAACATACAATAAAACCACATATGTGTATCATGTTCCTTATGCATATTTTGAAAAGATTGACCATCCAAAAAATGGCAATTTACATGGTTCATCAACCCATTTCGTATTTTAGTTTTAAAAGTTTATACATCATATTTTTAAGACTTGAGGCTCAAAAGCGGAATTTATAAAAAGTACAAGCTAGTTCCCCTTTCCTTTAATATTTTTTGTATAAAGCGGGACTCTTTCTATTGGTTGTTCCTTCGAAAGACTTTGTTGAAGCGAACGTTTTCATCAGAATATCATAACATTATCCACTTCATATCCTGGGCAGTCGGGGCTTGCGCTCAACCATGAATAGACGTTATGAAAAACTAGTGAAATGACACGACATTTCGATGTCGAACTCGAAATTATAAATGCTGGTGAAAACAAATACAATATTCCTGAATTAATAAAACGATATTTCCATGAAGACCTAATGAATGAATGTTCAAAAGAAGTTTGCTAAAATTTATATTTGTGATTTTAATTTAAAGTTCTGTCAGTTCTAAAACTAAGATGGAACTTTGGACTGCAGCTTGTTTACTTTTTGTGCGTCACCGCATTGCAGATATACACAAGCTCAATGCAAACAAGTTGTGTGGTTTACCGTGCAGGCACGGTTACAAAAGATTTACTTAGATCGAACAGATTTCGTATGGCTGTGAAACGTTCAGTGCCGTGTGCGTGCCTTGCCGTTACCGTTATGTTTCTAGAATTTTGATATGCCTTAATTGCCGTGCCTTGACCGCGTTCGTGCCATGAACTTTTCATAGTCATACAAAATCTACCCTGTATCAACGTAATATTTAATGTGCGGGCTCTATAAGATCGCCGGTATTTAGGGCGATCTTAGGCAATTTTACTGAGGAAACTTAGCCATATTTGAGTTGCCGATCTTAGAAGATCTTGTGTCTTCCTAAGCCTTCTTGAAATCAATAATTACATTATGCTGTATGTACCCATTGTTTAGTAAAGCCGGGTGTATTTTCTCAGTTGTGTGTTAGTATAGGTAACAGGCCAGGTAACAGGTAATAGGTAACATTGCGTACTGCCTGTGGGAATCAGGGGTTAAAGTATCGGCTATGCTCGAATTGAAAAAGCCTAAACTATAACGAACCTCCCTCAAATTGGGAAAAAAACCTAAACGATAACGAGCCTCCCTCAAAAGGACGTAGCACGGACGATTTTAATTCCTAAGAGATACTAATGACATAGAAATATAAAACGGAAAGTAAGTGCACGGAAAGTGATATGGAATTTTCTTTTTTCGATACCAAAAGATATATACTGAGTTATGTCGACATCTCAAATTTCACTTTTTTCCTTAAAACATGTAGTTTCTCTAGTATGTATTTTTAAATTCGTTTTCTTAAAAAAAAAAACGTGAAATGGCGCCAAAGATCTAATTAAAGCATAATGCAGTTTATTTAAAACTTACTACAATTGGCCAATACCAAATCGAGCAGTTGACTGGGTAATAGTTTCTCTCTAATTAATGTAACTAAGAAATGAATAATCAAATAGAGCACATCAAGATTTGTAAGATTCCTGAGTTTGGTTGTATTTTGACCAAGATACAGCCTCATAAATTTTGACCAAGATACAGCCTCATAAAAATGTATGGTTTGGAAGGACGCCTGTCCTTCCAATCCATACATTCCTTTGTGATTTTGGGCAGTTTTGAATGGTTGTAACTCACTCAATATCCAACCAAAAGCACCAATCTCAGGAATCTTATATATCTTGATCTGCTTTTTTATATAATGAAGCTCATTTCTTCATTACATTAATTGAGGAAACTAGTACCCAGTCCTCTACTCGATTTGGTATTGGCCAATACAATACAATATGATATATATTTGAAAAGATCGCAAATAATGCTAATAACTGTTTGATTGTGAAATAGCTACAGATTCTATGTTTGATGTTTATGGTTCTATTATCATATTTTACAATTTAATTGATCCACAAAAGATAATAGAAATAACATAAGCAAACATAACATTAAAATAGATAAAATCATGAAGATTTTGCCGCAAAAAAAATCAGAAACCCGCTTTTCAAAATATTTTCTTATCTTTGAAAACAAAGATCTTTACGATTTTTTTTTTAACAATAACTTTTTTACAAACTCCAATATTTTTGTCAATCATTGAAATTTAACAATTGTTTATCTTCTTCGTTGTTTGATTAACTGAATTTGTCAGATTTGTTTTCAATATTTTCAATAAAATGTTTATAGACAGTATAGTTATAAAACTTACTAGTTAACTAAAAAATGGTGAAGTCGAGGAAACAAAATACTTCAAAAGCTTAGTAATTCAATTCGCAAACCTACCTTAACTTGTTTCAAAGTTATGAGTGTGGCTCTCTCTTCAAGTGTCTCTCTAGATCTATTATTACAATGATATCAGTGATTCACATCAATTGTGCCAACTCACCGGAATCAATAAAGTTCGTTTGTTTATTGTATCACTATGGTAACAAAGTGCTCTATACTGTAGCGATCATCCGGTTATTTTAAGGATTGGTGCTTAACGCAGTACTTGCCCTAAAGGGCGTAATTAAATCATCTATATATCTTTTCTTAACAACGTAGGGTATCCGTTAGTCGGCTTGCTAGATCTTAGTAAGTGCTTCTAGAAATAAACAAATAAATAACTAAGTTTGATACCGATGTATGTATACTATTTTTAATATCTAGTTTATTATTTATAATTTTTTTTTTGTTGCTTTTGATAAACAGGCAATGCCATCTGTCTTAGAACATAAATCATTGTCAAACTTAATCATATACATGCAGGAATTTCTAGCTCGTTTGTTAAAAAGTATTGAAGATCAAACTAGTGAAGTAAAAAAAAAAAAAACTTCGAGTATATACTTTAACAAACTAACCGCCCTATTTACACGTCAAACTACATCTCCCAGAATATAATTTACATAATAATTCCTTAACATAACAGCTATTATTAATTCCATACTTTATTAGTAATTCCATATCGCTAGGAAATACCTTTAATACTTTCAAAAAAAAACAAAAAAAAACCACATCAAAACTAAAAAATGTCCCATGACACCAGATGACTCAAATGCTCGAAATCACCATTAATTGTGATCAAAGATTTCATAACCTTTATACTATGTAAAGAATACAGTTAAAAATGTCAACTACTGACTCTCAAAGTCAAGAAAAGACAAAGAATCACGTTAATGATTTTGACTGTATATATATAATGTAAAAAGGATGAAATATTAATAAAAATGTTTAAGGAATGTTTAAAATGGTTTGGCATTATTGTCCAAATAACATTGAACAAAAACGATATGCTACGCCCATCAAAAATGAAATTGAACAAATAAAATATATATGCTGTTTAAAACATATATTTTGCTCGACGATTCCATATAATAATTTAATAATTACATTACATTAATCTGTAAATACAAACTCAAATCGTGCTGTGGTACTTGTTTTCGAGGACAAGGCAACGCATCAAAACATTAAAATGTACTGTCAACAAGTGAAATATAAACACGGTAATGCACTTTTGCCGCTATTTCAATCGGTGCAATCGTTATGACGGACAATCAACGAGAACTTATCAAAGCAGCTTTACCAGGTGAGGTAAGCAAGCTCTTTCTATGTTTATAACTTATCATTATACCTATATTTTATAAAATATAAAAGCTTCTTTCCGTCCCAAACAGGCCATAGTTTGTACCACTATAGTTAATGATCAATTTTGCAGAATTACAGTAAGATTATCAAATAAACTAGTCAACTATATAAGATATCTATTTACAAAATCTTATCGCCTTTATTTCCAACTATATTAATTTTCAAAAGTTTGATTAGCTATCTGCAGATTATCGGATGAGTAAGATGCTATCGATGGCTTGTCATTTAACATTACTGCAGCTATTGACGTATATCCAGTGACGTGAGTACATGTAGCTGATCAGACTTAAACTACTTTAAAAGTTTTCAGTATAAACGCCAATTAGTTGGCAAAACTCAAAATGAGAAAAATTCTTGCTCTCACATGGCATGACATAACCCGGTGACATAAGCATGTTAACGTGTTTGTGTGTTTATCACGTACGCGTGTTTGCACTTTCTTTTCACACTCTTTATTTTACCTACGCTTGCCACAAATCAAAGACCATCCGAAATAATTTTCTTGCCTGGAAGGAGGCACAAAAAACACAACCGCAATAAAAACATAAAACTTGACCTTTTTTAAACAGAAATACAAGGATTTTAATGATATTTTTGTCACCGTAAAAAAATTGTCATTGTTAACTGCGCCCGAACTTGAAAATAAATCGCAAACCTCTTTTAATATTAATTTTGTTAAACCGCACTTTCACATGAAAGAAAACCCCAACTCAAAACCGTATAACCGCATACCTTAACACCCCCTCTATATCTGGGATAAAACATACTATAAGAATTAAGAAACTCTTTAGTTCTAGCTTCAGCGTAGATTCAGCTTGGAATTCTTTTCTCTTAATATTGTATTGATCTTCGATACTTGGCAACAAAATAACAAAATTAATATCATATATCTTACTCGTTTAGTAAGTACACGGGTGGCACGGGTGGCACGAGTGGCCTAGCGGTACGGATGGCATGGGTGGCCTAGCAGTGAGAGCGCTGGCCTTTCACTGCTGTGGTCCAGGTTCGAGACCCAGCTCGGGCATGGATTATATGTGAGTTGAGTTTGTTTGATGTGTTGTTATCTACCATGCCACGAGGGTTTTTCTGCGGGTTATCCGGTTTTCCTCACTCCGCAAAAATGAACATGTGAGCTGAGGTTGTGTGCAAAATAATTTAGTAAAACGTAGAGGTAGTGAGTGTGTTTCTGAGTCTCTCCCATTAGTAGGGCACACGTGTCCAGTCTAGAAGAATTGAGACGCTAAAAAAGCGATTTATTTATTTTTATTTTTAGTAACATTTTCGTTATTGAGAATAAAATTGGTACTTGGTCGTGTAGTTTTAAGCCTGGATTTCACAAGCGCAAGCAACACACGCAGACTCAATTGTGAACTACTGCTCATTAGCAGCCCTTAACTTATCTAATTTTTATCTTTCTTATGTAAAAGAGACAGTGCAACCATTTTAATAGACGACTTGACTTGCATAAATGGCCGCCACCAATTATCACAATATTTAAAACTGCTGTTTCAAGAATAAGAAAGTAATCATATGATAGGCGCATTGATAAGTACACTACTTGTGAAAGTTTGAGAATAATTTAATTTGTAAGAAGCTCTATGAATTTTAAAAATCAGAAAAACACCAAACCGAGGCAACAAAGGCCTCAGCACAAATCTCTACATTTTAAATCAGTAGAAAAACGTACTTCATTGGCATTAATTTAAAGCCAGAGCATCAAAAGCTATTTCAGGTGTTTTCTTCTTCTCATATGACAGTGGACAGATTTTAAAATAACTGTACACATTTTTCATTTTCTTTTTTCATTTTACATGATTTATGAAAGTGATCTTTGTCCCGGGTACTTCGTTTTTGTCCTATTTAAATCTCCTCTCTATATAGTTATATATATGTAGTTATACAGTATATTTTGTTGTTTGTAAATTGGCATATAGACCCTTTCGATGAGCTTATACTCTTAGGACGGTTAATATGGGATATAATTGAAATAATGCATGTAATAATAGAAAATAGTTTGCTAACGCATCCTAAATAAAATATTCAACGTGCGCATAGTTAGGTCAGCAGGGCGGCAAAATAGTTGTCTCTTGTCCTCGTTCCACTCGTGCCAGCATATAATCAATTCAAACATTTAACACTTTGGACCTCCCACTCAGTCAATAAGTACTTGTTATTATGAAGTTTCGGCATTAAACTCCACAGGTAGAATATTGATCTAAGTGTTGTTTTTGTTTTAGTATTTTTTAACGTAGAGTGCATTTCATCTTTTAATCTCTATGTGGCGAGTCTCACATGTTTAAGTAAGACATTCTGCACGTGAATAATTAAAGTTAATTGCAGTAATTTTGATAATTTTGATCTGTTTAATCTTTGAAATGTTGTTTATTCAAGTTGGCCAACCCGTGCTCAACGTACAAAGGGACTCGATAAGAGCAAAGTTATTTAATTAAGATACTTTAAATAACTATTGTGTTTACGAACAATACCATTTGTTATAAAGCAGTTTTAAATGATGTATTTGCATAATTTAATTTACTTGTACACCTGATGATGGTTTCATGATGAGATTGAAACGTTGTGACTTTATAATTCCTTTGACTTTCATTATTGAATCAATATCTCAATCATTGTTGAGTTGCGGATTTGCTGTGCATGCAAATACGCCGTTGATTTATGGATAATTACTGACTGCGAATACCGGGATTTTCAATCAAGTTGATATATACTGACTGCTTATACTAGGATATCCAAGTGACAAATTGCTCATCAAAATTGGACGAATCTTTTAGGCAAAACATATCACGAGTATCTAGTGGTACTAGAAGATCGTGCGATTTAATTTATTTATGATATACTGAAGTGCTAATTTGTACTCTGCGGAGTACAGTTTACCATTTGATCATACTCAGAATCGAGTAATCCTGTATCATAATTTAATTTATCATAAATTAAAGAAGGAAAGAAAGGTTGGATGCTAACAAGACATCACTAGAAAGGTAGCCTGCAGGGGTTCCTGTGTTGTAACGAGTGAGAAATGAAATAAAAAAGGAAGCGAAGGAGGGCGGAGTATCTAGATACCACAGGAACCCCAAACATCGATTTTCCCAAAATCTCCTCAGATACACCTGTTCTGCAGGCTACTATAGAAAGGAAACTAGCTTAACCCCAAAACATTACGAGGAATAAGGGGAAAATGGAGGGCGAGATGGAGGAATGAAATAGAGGAAAGATATAGTTCCACCTGGATGAGGGCAGCTAAGGATAAACCGAAACGTGTATAGATAGGTATAGATGGAAAAGAATAAAACCAAATACCAAAAAAATCGTAAAAAAATAAGCAAAACCATTAGAAAGAACAAACTGTATTTTTGGAACGTTTTTTTTTTTTTGCTGTAAATAGAATTCAAGTGAAGTTACTCGGAATCAAAATTGCTAGCTTCGTTGTGGTGTTTTATCATATTTTTGAAATTCTCATAAATTCCTAAGAATTTAATATTGTCTCAAAATTTAATGTTGTCTCAAACTTTGTACCTAGCTTTGCAGTAGTGTTATTCTAATCTAATCTAATCTAATATATATAAATAGGAGATACCTTGAAATGAGCTGATTCCAAATAGCTTTATCCTAGTGATGGCATGTCTACGATTCTATCCTTATTATAGACAAATCGTTGTTATATATATATATATATACATATACAAAAGGATGTTGGTAATATGAACACAATTTGTTATTTATTACTTGTTGTTTTAAAAAAAAGTGTTTTATAATCATCTATCATTGCAACAACGTACTTGCTGTGTTCGTATAATTTAAAAAAACAAAAACAAAACACATAAAACCAAAATATGATATGAATACATCAACAACAAGACAAGAAATACTGAAATCCTTTACAGGATTCAGCGGGTGAACTGTAGCTTAAAAAAGAAAAAAAATGTATCTGCTATGTTTACCGTACCACAAGCTGGTTCTCACACAGAGATTGTAAGTAACCCTCGTATATTCGATAATTCCATTAAAACGTTAACTTTCTGCTATGTTTACCGTACCACAAGCTGGTTCTCGCACAGAGATTGTAAGTAACGTTAACCCTCGTATATTCGATAATTCCATTAAAACGTTAACTTTCTGCTATGTACACCGTACCACAAGCTGGTTCTCACACAGAGATTGTAAGTAACCCTCGTATATTCCATAATTCCATTAAAACGTTAACTTTCTGCTATGTTTACCGTACCACAAGCTGGTTCTCACACAGAGATTGTAAGTAACCCTCGTATATTCGATAATTTCATTAAAACGTTAACTTTCTGCTATGTACACCGTACCCCAAGCTGGTTCTCACACAGAGATTGTAAGTAACCCTCGTATATTCGATAATTCCATTAAAACGTTAACTTTCTGCTATGTTCACCGTACCACAAGCTGGTTCTCACACAGAGATTGTAAGTAACCCTCGTATATTCGATAATTTCATTAAAACGTTAACTTTCTGCTAGGTTCACCGTACCACAAGCTACAGTTCCCACACAGAGATTGTAGGTAGCCATAGTATATTCGATAATTTCATTAAAACGTTTTCTGCTATGTTCCACAAGCCACAAGCTGTTTCTCACGCAGCGATTGTAAGCAGCCCTCGTAATATATTGTTCTGGAATAGTGCTTTATACATTGTACAAATATATAAAGTTAAGTTAATAAATAGCAATATTCTTCAAAGAAAACACCACACACGATTTAAAATGTAACCAACTTGCCGAATCACTAACTTTGATGTTTCTAGAATGAAATGCGAATGTCGAGAAGCATGCTAGACGTTTGGAGCTTCTTATAAGGTATTTTAAACAATCGTGGTAGGGTGTTTCTTACATACTTTTTATTTGAATCATTTTAAAATTGTGTTTTATATCTTTTTGAAATGCCGTTGTTTGGAATATAAAGAAAATTGAATTTTTAGGGTATTTCTTAAGGTAAGGAAATGGCTCTGAATATAAACACAAAGCTGTCTAAATATTAGGTTAAAAACAAACACAACTTGTTTTTTGAATTTAACTTGAGTTTAACTTGAATTTAACAATCCTAATCCTATTTGAATCTTTTTCTTGTAATGTCTCTCATCTTGTTTATCGGTACTTTCTGAAAAGTGACATTATCTGGAATGAAGCCACATTCCATTTCGTCCAATTGAATTAATTTACACAAGGTACCAAGTGAACATGTGAAGAGTAGAAAACAGGATTTGCGCACTACAGTTGTTATTTATTATAAACTGACTTTAAATATTAGGACATTTGATTGTTCTTCATAAAAAGGCAACCACATTAGCTTGTTAAACACGTCAAGTGGTGACACATCATAATTAGCGTGTACGTGTTTAAGATTACTCTTGCAGCACGTTTTCTGAAGTTTTTAAAAACAATTCTGCCTAAGTATTTCTGGTCACAAAAATGTGATTTTACCACGCTTACGAACATTTTTATTGGCTTTATCATACTGTCATAAAACAGTAATCTCTGTTTCTAAGATAAAAATAACCATATCTTTCTTAACATTCCTATACATTGGGTGTTAACATGCGTCACAAAAGTCGGTTTGTCATTTACTGTACGTAAACACCCGCATGAAAAAAAACAGGTGATTTGGGGATTCAGGCTGATGCGTTTCTTATATATCAGGTGCTTAGTGAGAAATAAGGCTGAAGATGTTCTCAAGAAGTTCTTAAAATTATTTCTGGAAATGACATAGGTATAGTTATCAAGATTACTGTGAGGTTTAATTAATACAAGTTACACTTGATGCCATAAAACTCAGTTTTTTTCATGCAATTGAGCCAAAAACTCAAACAAAAATTGGGCTATTTTCAGCTTAACAAAGTGAGGTCTTATTTACTCTAGAAACTCCAATCCCTTATGCACAATACTGTGTGTTTGTAATGGTCCAGCCCCAAAAAATAGATCAGCCCCACTGTTTTCTAATTTGTGATACTTAGATAAATATTTGTATTTTTATTTTACATAAGGATATGCATTGGTTCTTATATACCTGGTGCTTTATTGACCAAATTTCAGCCTGTTCTTATCCACTTGTTATTTTTTTTACTGTGTTTCAAGTCCTTATTTAGCGATAGGGACTGTGGGAAGAAGACTACCATTCATGTTCACATTTGGAGCATTATTTATTTTTGAGTGCAGGCGCTTTCCCGTAATGACCAATGTTTTTGTCTTTTGTTCGTTCAAAGGCCGTTAGATTGTTAATTAATCTTTACAAACATCACCAACATCAGCAGTACTGTTGTAGTAATGGTCGTATCGCCAGGATAAAGACATTTTTGCTGTTCCTACATGTAGAGGTCATTTGAAAAGAAGGGGCCATAGAATACTCCCTTGATCAATTGTGGTAATGCCAGACATCTTACTGGAGATCATATTAAAGTTCATAGGACATGAAATTTTTTGTGGTCGTTTCTAGAAGAAGGATAGGTGGTAAATACGTATCGAAATCACGATCAAAAGAACCAAGAAACATTTAATATGGTGGTATAGGACAAGCGTTGCAAACAAAATGACGTCACAAGGCCTAGTCACATGTTCGTTTGGCCGCGCACTGAAGGCATTTTCCAAAGCATATAGCATGATTAATGAAAACATATTTGTAAGCGCTATTTTCGTTTTGAAATTGTGCTATATGTCTTAAAAAATGACCGTTGACTAGGCCTTGTGACGTCATTTTGTTTGCAACGTCAACAGATGCTCAGATTCTCTATTTAAACAGAGGCGTAACCATTGCAGTTTTGCATTGTTTAGGAAACAAACTTGTAGAAATCGAGAGGTTGATGAGACGGACGCACTGCGCAATCACGGGAGTGAGTGCTAATGAATGAAAGATGTAGAATGATAGATGTGCGGTAAAAAGACAAATAGTCTATGGAAGGGAATCCTGAAATCGCTGCTCAATTCGTACGACAAAATGGTTAATGAAAAAGGACCTTAACGAGAAACTATTTTGTTAGCTCTACTGCTAATCAAACTTTCAAAAACGGGACCGACAACATCCACTTGGATGGATTTTATTTTGAGTTAGCTAGTAAACAACGGTCTACACTAATGGGACTATGAACAAATGTGACTTGTCTATATCTTTATCATACCTTGTTTACTGTTTACCATGTTAATTCATTTCCCAACACTTTAACCGCACAAACACCATTTAACCCACGCTTAATGTAAACTGTCCTCAAATATTTTTTTCCGGTGATCTAGTAAACCACGGGCTATGAACAAATATAACTTACATAACAGTTATCCACGTTGCCTATATATATCTCTATCATAACATGTTTACTTAAAAACATTTTTTAACACTTTTACCACACAAACAACATACCTTAATTGTGAAGGTTTTGAACCTGTGCTTAATGCAAACTGTCCTCAACTACTGGCCAATTTGTTTGAAATATTTTTCTTCGATGGTCTAATAAATCAAATGGAGCTTACATAACAGTTATTCACGTTGCCTAACACGTTTACTTAAAAACATTTGTCAACCCTTTTACCACACAAACAACATACCTTGTGATACGTTATATGTCAACTGTCCTCAATATTTACTGCCGATTTCTTTAACATGTTTTTCTTCAATGGTCTAGTAAACCAAATGGAACTTGTAGAACAGTTTTTCAAATTGCTTATATCTTTATCATAAAATGTTTTCTTCAAACATTTCCGAACACTTTTACCGCGAGAACAACACACCTTGAGATGGGCTTTAACCCACTCTTAATGTAAACCGTCCTCAATTAATATACTGGCCAGTTTCTTTAAAATATTTTTCTTCGATGGTCTACATGTCTGAACGGCGCAATGATTTTTAAAAGCTGACAGTCTCTCAAGAGTTCGAACTTGATACATGGTATAATTGCTTAAAAGCTAAAATTGATGATCCAGGCTCTTATGTCAAATAGGCGTCATAACAAAAAGGGGTTCATTCTTTTCCTTAGAATAACATTTCATAAACTTGAGATTAAATCAATCTTCAGGTAACTAGCTCATTGTTAGATTTGCTTTTTTTAAGCAATATTGCAAAAAAATAGTATTTTTGAAATTAACGACACAATGTTATAATGGGTGGCGCCATGGGCGACGTATTATAGAAGACTCCATAAATGACCAACCAATATATTTAAAATTGCTGTTTTAAGAAACATATAGCTATATAAAATAATAGGCATTCACACTAATTCGCGATTAAGTTTTCGCGATTAAAGCTATATGAATTTGAAAAATCTGAAAAACACCAAAACGAGGCACCCAAGTCCTCAGCAGAAAATTGCATACAAATCTCTGCAATTTTCATTTAGCATAACCTCATGGGAATTTAGCCAGAGAACCAAAACTTTTCAAACATGCGTTTTTCAGGAGGTTCTTCATATGATAGTGCTCAGATTTTAAGTAAAATATATTGTTCACTTGTAAAACTTTTTTTTCTCCATTATTTGTGGTCTATAGTGGTTTACCGCTGTGGACCTGACTCGTGCATGTATTTCACGTAATTTCAATACAAAGAGGTGTTTTCTCCTGGTTTTCCGGTCTTCCTCCGTCCGTAAAAATCACATGCAACAATATTAGTTGTTTGTTGTAAATATTAAATGTAATGGTAGTGAGTGTGAGCGGACATTTCGGAAGAGTTCCGACGGATAGAGATCATTGTAAAATATACGTTTTAAAAAGTTATTAAAAAAAAGGTGTACGGTTATTTCGTGTACTAAAAACATATTTATGGATAATAATCTCGTTTACTCAAAAACGTGTACAAATATCTCGAGCATTTTAGCTGAACAAAACAATTGATAACCGTTTTACAATTGCCTGTCATATATTTTGTCTAACTTGTACTTTATGTCCAGGTCAATTTCCTCTTTATCGTAGTCTCTACAAAATACTCGATTTTGATTGGATGAGCGGAGTACATATACAATTAATCGTACTTTGCATTTTACCAATTACGTTTTTTCCCTTAATTTCTGAAAAAGCCATTTAAAAAGTCGTATTGTCTTTTTTGACAAGTTTTAAAAATGCTTTCGTTACAGTTGGTGCTAGAAACAGCTAGTGGAGTATTTTTAAGGTCAGTATTGCAATATAAGGTAAAAATGAACCTGAAACAAACAAACAAACAAACAAACTACTGTTTAAAAATAAACAAGTAGTCCAAACACTTTTAAAGCCTATTTAAAAAAAAACCTTCGCATTTTCGGGACATTTTTGGAAATATATATGAAAATACTTTATTGACTTTCCTAAAAACTTATATCTATTTCCGATTTTGTGAAATGCATGCAGTTGTTACGAATATGAATATATATTCAAAACAAGTGTAGAAAATTGAATATAAACACAAATTAAAGCTTTCTAAATATGAGGCTAAAATCCAACACAACTTGTTAATGATAAAGTATTAAAATTAACAATCCTACATTACAATAATTTTGTGAATCTTTCTCTCAATTAAAAGAGAATGGAACTTTCAGCACAAACAAACAAGCAAACAACAACAGTATTCTGCACAATTTTCACGTGAATGTTTTAATGTTAATATGAAATAGAACGCTGTTTGCAACTCCCTCATTAACGCGTTTATACTGGGCAATCAATAACATATGTATATAATATAGTTTCTATTTAATTACATTATTCAATTAGTATTATTTTCAATATTTTTTTACTGAGTTGGTTGGTCGTACCTTTTGTTTGAAACTGTTTAAACCTCTATTGAAAACACTGTAAAATATTTTACAAAATGTTATTGACGTCAGCAATAAAAGCAAGAAGATAAATCCAAGATAAGCCAAAAACAGTCAAAATATAATTAAAGATATTAAGGTGTCTGCGTGATATCTTCTTAAACAATTTAGTTTAATTTAGTAAGCGAGTTTATTTTACATGGTGATACATGGTACGAAAAAACTATCATTCTAAAATTTAATTGCTCAACAATTCGTTATGAAATGTAAAAATAAATCTTTTGAACGTAATGCGTGGTCTCTTCTCTTCTCTTCTCTTCTCTTCTCTTCTCCTCTCTTTTGTTTAATACCAAATGCAAACTCAAAAAATAAATTAAAAGGGGAAAATGACGATAATAGAGGCGAGAAAAAAAAAAAAATAATAAAAAAAAAAATAGGTAGTTAACCAACCATCTAATGCAGCCAATTATTCACCAATGGAATCAGCAACTACACGAACAAACAAACACTGATATATCTGCATATGACCACGAATAGCCTACATTGTACAGGTGGAATAATTTACTGTTTCCTTGCAAATTAATAAAAACGGCATTAAGAACTACGTTTAGAATGAAAATGTATAGTATAAAAAAAAAATCTAATACGTTTGCCTACCATAATGATTAATTAACTGATCACATCATCAAACAAAATATCTTGTAGTTTGTGCCCTGTGGCAAATACCGGTTAGAAAGTGGTATTTAACAACTCACCTGAAACAGAGCGGAATCGTGTCACAAAGAACGTGAGTAGTCTGAAAAACAGGTGATGAATAAACATCCCAAGTGCTTTATAGATGAACTACATCCATTTCAATTACAGTTGGTCTCCCTAGATGATTTGAGACCGAAAGGAATTGTGGGAGCTCATTAAATTCCCAATGCATTATTTTAATCACTCTTAAATAAAATATCTTCTGAAATATTGGTATATGTAATTTAGTAATTAAGTAAGTATCTGTAAATTAAGTATCTATACTAAGTATCTGTAATTTAGTAATTGGTAATTAGGCTTAAAGCAATGTATGTGGAATTTAATGAACTCACACAATTCATATTGCTCTCAGATTAACTTATTTTAGATGATGAAAATTAATTGAAATAGGTGTATATTACCGAGACGATTGTGGATATGATGGGAAAAAAAAGAATAACGATATAGGGATTCGGTGAAAAAAATGGACATTTTTGTGGTAAATAGTAAGCAGAAAATTGAATCTTTAAAAAAGATTTCAACTGAAATTGGTGCTGATTACAGAAGCAATGAAATAAAAGCAAAGCATATGAAAAATATATATCATGCATCTTATTATATTGTGGATATGATGAAAAAAACGAATAAGGTACTATTGGGATTCGGTGAAAAAATCGACATTTTTTGGTAAATAATAAGCAGAAAATTAAATCTTTAAAAATTGTTTTTGAAATTGGTGCTGATTACAGAAACAACGAAATAAAAGCAAAAAATATGAAAAATAGATCATGCATTTCTTATCAGAAACATCAAATGATACCGATTTTGTTGTCAGTGGCCAAGATTGACCTTATTTTGAAAGATTTTTAGATAAGTTTTTGTTTTGATATCTTTCAATCAAAAGAATAGATATGTATTGCTAAAAGCATCCGTATATATAAATAACCAAAAATATAATAAGCTCAACAAATTTAGCCACAATTTTACTTAAAAAAAAAGAACAGGCCATGATTTTGATAACGAAATGAAAGATATTTTAGCCTTTATTTCTCAATCAACTTCACACAAATAAGTACATTATACAAATTCTTGACCAACAACTCATTTGTTTAAGATGTAGACTACACAAACATTTTTGTAAGGCAGAGCAGGTGTTTAGTTTGGAACTTTGAACTTTATACTGAGGTTGCTTACTGCCGCTGTTCCGAGTAACACATGACTAATTAACTAGACCTACAAACACAAAAGAAAAATAGAGTTTTGGTGGACGTCAATCAACTGTATTTCCAAAACAACACATCAACTAAAATGTCCGTTGCATACCAGGGGTAAATTCGCTATACAGAGTGTCTTTTTTTCTGAAACTGAGGTCAGGATATTCTTGGAAGAAAGGGTTCGGGGAAAAAAAAATAGAAACTGTAAACAATTTTATCAAAATAAGATATAATTTATCACCAATTCTTCGTGGTGCGAATTTTTCATCGATGGGTAACGTTAACGGGTAAATTTATCTGTGTTACCTTAGAAATGCAATTGATTGATGTTTACGAAAACTTTATTTTTCTTCTGTGTTTGAAAAGTCTAGTTGGTCGCGCGTGTAAATGGAAACCGCTGTAATTGAGATAAATGGTCATTTGCTTAAAATCGGATTAGATCGAAAGTGCTAACCCTATAGTTTTTTTCCAATATCACTTTAATTAATATTCAATGTAAAAACCATCGTTAATTGGCTTTCAAAAAAAAAAAAAAAAACTAAACAACTAACTAACATCGGCAAAGGACCCCATTCCCAAACCTTAACCCTAATTCCCCTGCGCCGCGGGCATCAGGTCGTTACCAAGAGAGTTTATCGCTATTGAGGATATAAAACTAATGACGATAGAGACAGTCACTTCAGGTTCGCTGGTTATTATGAAAGGTTCTGTATTCTGTACAATTGATTCAATAAATTGACGACATCCGGATGGTTTTATGTTGTTTTAATATGTTTTTTAGATTCCATAAATGACAACGTTTTGGCAATTAACTCTACACGTATCTTTCAAACCAAACATCAATAACACATTTGATTTCCGACATTTTTAAGCATGTTTTTTTTTTACGGGCGTTATCACATGATTTTTTAGTTTAGTTTGAGTAAACAAGTCTCAAGGAGAAAAAATAAAAATAAAAATTAAAAAAAAAAAAAAAAAAATAACAGTGGAGTACATCAATTTGGATGTGGTTTGAATGACGCCACGTCATGGAGCGCACGCTCGATGTTTTCACTTTCTACTGATTATCTGTCTTTTTTGGCAGAATAAAACGAATGAAAATTTCAATTTTTTCAAAAATCGCCAAATTTGTCCTACTAGTTAATACTAGCTTATTCAGCAAACCTATCGCCTATATGGCTATTGACTCGTAGACCAATCTAGCTGCGGGCCTACTTTTTAAAATATGCAATGCAACACTGAAGAAATGCCATTCTGACATATAGAAATACAGTATGTTAGTTAAAAGATAATAATATATTCTGCTCCTAGTCTGTACACTGAATGTACACGATACGTGAACGATACGTAAACGCATTCCCCCAACCTCACTCGACATCCCAAAACCGATTATAAAATAGCATAATCCCTGCTCCCAACCCTACAAGTGAATTAAAAAACAAATAACATCAGATATAGAGCGAGCGACTGTGTGTGTTTCATTTAGTGATCATGTTATTTCAAAAATCATATCATTTCAAAAACGGTACAAAATTTAAACGATAACTGAAACAAACTTTAATGAAAAGGTTTGCTAAGGAATACTAGTGCCACTTGTCAATTGGCATTTTCATCAGATTCTCGAGACTTAAGTATTAACGATACTTACAAATTGTACTAATGCATTTCTAATGATTGAACGTGGCATTATATAAGGGAAATGTCCACTTAAAAAGAGTCTACTTTGAAGTTTACAACATTGCTGAAGGCCTTGATGTATGTAAATGCGGAAGGAATTTATATATAACGCTGGCAAAGGGTGGGTACAAAGAAAGTTTACATTCACTTGACAAGCCAACAATCTCAATAGCCTACATATTTTTTTTAATATATTTGAGAAAACACTGACCTTAAGATAGAGTGGCTAAAGTGCAACAATAACTGAACATAGCGATATATACACCAAATTGTTGCACTGATTAGTTGCTATAGTTACTCACGATGGAAACAAACATAATGAAATGAAGGGCGTGTGAGTTCACTTTGTGAAAAAGCACTATTAATATTTGCCTGATAATCATTATCGATTCATTCCATCATGGCTTAAATAATAGAACCGGAATGTTTTTTGAGAAATTATGTGAAATTGAGTTGAGACCTCTGTTGAGCTATTTTCCTTAGTACATAGAATCGAGACACATTCACTGAGAGAGACAAAGCCAATGACAAAGAAAGCTCGCACAACGACATTGACAGCACCCGGCCTGCTTAGTGCCTCCAAACGACTTTTTCACTAAAGTAGCTTAATTAAGTAGCATAAGATGAAGTACAATTCTAAAGTGTGGTTTGCCCTCGGAAATATCATGTCAAGAAAAGAGAGCTGTTTCGATGTTTTTATTATTTATTTTATTTTATTTGCTTTTTCATTCCTACGAAGGCAGGGACACGACAACAGCTTACGCCAATTACTGTGGGCCCTGTAATATGCTGATACCTGACTGAAGAGCACAACAGGATCTTTACTTCGCTTGTCGAATAGTTTTTGTTATAATAATATAAATAGTGTTTGGTTTAAACCGGCGCGGTTGTCATATTTAAACAATCACATAAAAGATTTAAATAATACATTTTGCTATTGAAGGAAAAACGGCCATTTTGAAGGTAAAACGTTTTTTCGAGCCAAGTTTTGAAGCACGTTTGAAGTGAAAAAGACTTAAAATCAATTAGCAGAATCATCAAATTTTGTGTAATTGTTCAAAGTATCATGGAAAAACAACCGACGAGAACTGGGACCGAAAATGGTTAATGGACGGACACTCACTGAAGACGATAGCTTTTTGGCTACTCGCCTTCGGCGACAGTACCAACAAAATAAGAGATATGAAAATAGACAATAGCATATCACAAAGTATTTTGGATAGAAACAGTTGATAATATATACAGGTAAAAAGTATTACTGTTTTGATTTATCTCAATTTTGTACATGCAGTGTTTCATAGAAAAAAAGTAAGAAAACAACTCCGAAAGATTGATAAGTTGTGCATTGAATGTTTCAGCATAATTTTTTTGAAGATTATTGAAATCTTCAAATATTAATTTATTCCGTGATTTAAGTGGGTAATTATTTTAGCCTATTGTGTGGATTTGTGAATCGCTCATAATGGTGGCATGTTCGACTGATGTTTGACTTTTCATTCAAAAAAAATGCTCCAGTTTTTGTTTATCCAAAAAGATTACAAAATGGATAAGATTAATTGGTAAAGGAACTGATGAGTAGAGTGCAATTTTCGTCTGAAATCATACTTGTGATTAACAACTTGCACTTCCGCTAAGCGGTCGTGAAATTTTGCTATCACTCCTATGATTCAGACCAAATGTTTCTCAACAATTTGAACTGGTAACTGGTATACATAATAAGAAATTAAAATAAAGGCACAAAGAAAATTTACATCGCTAAAATTTACATTACCCAAAGGGGAAAGCGCGAACGGGACTGTAAGTTCATGCATGCAAGGCGCCTCAAAAAAATATAATAAAAAAACTAATATATAACACGCGCTCTGATTGGCTGAAACGTGAAAAAAACTGTGTTTCTATGAGAGCATAGAAACACGGTTTTCAAGCGGAGTGTCGCTGGATTTATCCGTAAAAATACAAAATTGTGTCGTCTAATTGTGTCGTCTCGCTTTCAGCTCGTGATTCAAAATCTTTCTCGTGTTCTCGCAACAATCCCGCGTGTTTCAAACTGAGAATAGAAACACGGAAAATATCTTTTAATGCTTAAATAGAAAATTGCATGTAACGTGAAAAGATAATTATTGTCAGTAAAAATTGCACTCCACTCAGCTTTATTATTAACATATATTCAATTGACAAAATAGACAATTTCCGAAGCCGATCCAAGTTTACTGTCAAAACGGTTCTAGCTTATCCACGGTTACATTTTATCGTTCGAATATTCAAAGCATTTTTCATCTCAATAAAACGTCCATAAAAGCAAAAACTTACAATGATTATTTGAATCATGACAATTTACAATCTACGTGAGTTGTTTAAGAATACCTCCAAGCTAAACTTGGCGTCGCCTTTCTATGCACCCACATCGAACATCACTGCATGTATTATAGTTTTTAAGACGCATTAATAATTAAGGATTAAGGAAACATTTTAAACAAATATCTGCCTATTTACACTTGTAAAAACAGGCGACATCATGTTTACTAGTTTGTATACAGGAAGTCCAGAAAATAGAAAATCGCCCGAGAACTTAAAGTGCACCTACTACCTGCTGAAAAACCCATTTAAAGTAATTATAGTAACTAAAAATAATAACCTGAATTACTAATGTTATCCAAACAACTTTACCCGTTATTATAGTCTTTATTGCTTCGAAATTACTGCTTGGAGGCTACTGATTGTATATCTGAATATTCAGTCTAAATAACCACACTAGTAAATATTTGTGAAGAAGATTGGCCGTACTGTTCAAGAACTAAGCTGGTTTCCATGGTTTGTTTACTGCGCTTTCGAGCACTTTGCTGCCTGCGGTGACGTCACGCTAGGTTTTCTGCAGTCTCCCTTTTTAGTGCCTACTACTAAGTAGTAGACACTATTGCTATCGATCGTTTAAGTAAAGTAAGTTATAATAAGTAACTATTACGTAATCAAACCATTTATTTCATAATTTATAACTGTTAATCCCTATTCAGAAGCACGTATGACTTAGAATAGACACCAAGGGGCAATTTATCTAAGTTTGAAAGAAAAGTGTGGCTTTTTCATCAAGAAAACGTTCCACGAATCACCGCAAACTGATGAACCTGGGAAGTACCCTAGGGAAGTTGGTCAAAGCACAGGAAGCCCATTTTGATCGTGACTGCCTCGACATACTGCCTCGTATTTCGACATACTTCATTAGTCAGTATATTTATTTTGCTTTTTTCGTTCTTTCTTGTTAATCACAGCCTTCATATACTATTATTCGGTATAATGAAAGGTTTTCTTAGTGTTTTCAAGGTTTTAGGTCATTGTTTGCGTCAAAATGTGATACTCGAATGTGATACTTTAAGTGCAAGATGCAATTAACTCCACATTCGCTGATGTACACTTGAGAACGTTTCACAGACGTTTTCTGAATTAGGTGTTTATAAGCTTTGATAGCACAAGATAAATATTAACAACTTATATATTCGCTTATTGAAATCATCGTTTGTCTAATTTAATTACATAATACAAAATCTGCTTTTGATTCACACACAAAAAATAGTAACTTAAAAAAACATGACCGCTATTTTCTTCTTTTAATTCAAAATCACTCGGAAATCATCTCAACAATTCCATAAGTTTTTCAACAACCTCTGCTTCAGGTCTTTTTACCTTTCTCTTAAAATGTAGGCATAAAACAAAGGACAGCATTATAAATTACTAGATTGCGTATATATATATATCATTTTATAATTTATTGATTATTTTACAACATTTCCATTCTTTCTCTCTTTCAAACTTAGAAAAGACTGCGGATACTTTCGGAAAAGTAGTAGGCACATGCGCTTTATAAGTGCCTTTTTTTAATCCCGCAGTCGTGGTCCACACATAGCGTACTTTCAACAACAAAAAAATCGTAAAAAATGTTTTAAATTCAGGCCCGTAGCTTCTCTATAAATATCGCTTTTCGATAAATGTTCCAAGCAGATTTTTTTTGGGGGGTTCGGAAGTTTTGAAGGCAAACAAAATGGCGGATATTCTGAGATTATCGCACAAATTGGCGAAAACTTCTTAAAATATCGGTATGGTTGGTCCACTTTTGGTAAATTAGCACCCTCCCACAAAAATCCTAGCAACGGGTTCGGGGTTCTAGTACTTTAAACATCTGCTTGAAACTTGTCAAATTGTCCTTGTCATCTCCAGAAACCCTAAGACCTATTTTGTATTAGTTTTAGGACTAAAGACGCCAAAATTATATTTTATTTATTCATTTGTTCATTATTCAAAGTTGTAAATTTGTTGTTTTGAGACAAAACAGCGACCATGTCAGGTAGTGAACATCTGATAGTGAAGCATGTTTCGAAAAATGTCCCATTTTACCTGCAAACTTTCATGAAATAACACAATACTTTGTTAAGATAAATGATTCAAATTAAGATATTATTTTGATAAATTTCCAAAAAACGCAAATAAATGATGAAAAATGAGATGCGCGATATGGATGCGCAGTAGCAAGAGTCTGGAACTACCTAAATTACAAGACTAAAATGTCAGATACAATGCATGTCAGATATAGAATCATTCATATAATTATAATATTATCCACAAATACTTACCAAATGAACGTATTTGTTTGCTCCAAAAGTATTTATTGAGGATTGTTGGACAATGTGTTGACAGCAAGAGCTAGTTCTTTAATTTTGTTAACTGAATTTTAAAAACGTGTTGAATTTTCCATGGTTCGTTTTATTCATTAGTAAACATGTCTTTGTTTGTCCCGCATTAACTAATGAGCGCAGATCCTTTTTTCAATGCGTTATAATAAATTATGTTTATTTTTTTTTAAATGTACTGGCAACTGCAGGTAATGTCATTAACGCTGCCCACGCGCGCAAAGAAGAAATTAACACTATGTACAGCAAGTGACGCGTAATTCTTCGAATACTAAAGGCCTGTGCAAATAACTATCAGGAGGGGGAGGGATGAAACTGGAGCTCGAGAGGGAGCATTAATAAAAAAGAAAGTAAAGAGGGGAGCTTAAAGTAAGTTATTGAAACTGCAGACGGGGTTGATAAGCCCTTCCTTTTCCGCTTTTCCAGATTGCACTTTAATAAAATAAATATCTTTGAAAAGACTAGAAATAGACCTCTCTCCCAAGGTGCAAAGTGAACCCATTACTTGATATTTTTTTCTACTTTATTAATGCTAGCTGCCACTCTGGTTTTTCAGCCCACATCCTACTAATTACTTAAGACCCCCCTCCTAAGCTGCAACTAAATCCTTTACTTTACAATTTATTTTACTTAATTAATGCTAGCTCCCACTTTGGTTTTTCAGCCCACATCCTACTAATTACTTAAGACCCCCCTCCTAAGCTGCAACTAAACCCTTTACTTTACAATTTATTTTACTTAATTAATGCTAGCTCCCACTCTAGTTTTTCAGCCCACATCCTACTAATTACTGCAAAACCCCTAATATTTTTATTTTGCTCATAAATGAAAAAAAATAAAAAATAAATAAATTACACCAACCCCGCTAACTACGCAAAGAAGCCTGCCGCACCATCATCTACGCCTACGATAGTAATCAATTTCTTTTAAAAATAGGTCTAATGATGCCACGGAAGTCAATACTCCCGCTGCTCCCTTTAGGATTTTTCGAAATCAACCATGTCGAGCGGCAAAGTCCTGATAGCTAGAGTCGTCTCGGGAAAAAAAAACAAAAAACATTTCTCTTGCACCCAGGGTAGTACAACCTTTATGCCAATTACTGATTACATAAGGAAGAGAAAGGCGTGATGGTCCAGTGGTTAAGGGATCAGATTCCAGGTCTAATGCTCTGGGCTTTACTCTCCCAGTGTGTAGTCTTCTCGGATGCGGGACAAAAAGCCTGAGGTCCCCACTGCTATCACTCTCTTAGCTTCCTATATAAGGTTAACGTAAAATATCCTGTTGTGTTTGCAAATCGAGTAGGGGATTGCCTCCATCACAGCAGCTTGGTTTCAGTTTTATGGCAGCAAATGTGCGCCTTCATATATCAGTCCGCTGAGTCCTCCACATTTCATGTAAAACTGAGATATACTTTCTCAATTCGTGTATATCACTGCTTAGAAGACACCGTTTATTTTTTTTTCGATTACATAAAATAACAAAGTTACACCAGCTACGCATATGTAGTAATCTTTTCACCGTATATTGTTACTTTCTTACAAAAAATGTGTAAAACTATAAGCTTCACTATAAACTTCACCTATACTCTATATATAAGTCTAAGTTTATTTACTGACACTTCGTGCGTCAAATATTCTTCTGAGTATAGATTAACCTTCTTACAATTATAATATGTATAATAGTATATGTGAATAGCTTCTATACCTTGTTTTTTTAAAATGTTGTCCAGTTGGCGCTATCGAGTCTGCCAGTTAAGCATACGTAATACAGCTTATAAGGCAGAACACCTTTTATATATTGTCTCCTAATGACAGTATTTGTCCTCACTTAGGTCAAAGAAACATTTAAGAATATTACCTTTTAAAAGAGTGTTTCAATGGGGTTAGCCTTCTAGCATCGAACGGCCTAAAATGTGACCTGTCAACCGACAAATGAAACAAATTTTATCCGTCAATCATCAAACGTCAATGCCGAAAATATACGCTGTAAAACCACTTATAGAACCACTCCAAATACTTATCAAAAACATCGAACAAGGACTCGATCCTTAACAAAATATCCTGTAACGTGATACATTTATCAATAAATATCCATGTTGTATTATTGTAGAATGATTCATTAGCCAGTATTATTTGTGCTTTATATAGAATGAATTGAAAAACCAAAAAAAAATTTCTTATGAGCTCAGTGTCTTTTTTTTATCACTTGAGTTTCCAAAATCTCGCTTTTAGTACAGGCATCCATTAAATGCTGATTATCTCGAGAACGAGCTCTGGACACGCCATTTTAATTGTCATATTTGGAATCAGAATAAAATTTCACATTAAAAAAAGTAGTTTAAAGAAAAGTTTAAAATTATTTCCAAAAGTAACCAGTCACATTAAAAGTTAATTTTACCTCTTAAAGTGGTACATGTAGTCACTCCTTTCGGGTCTTTTCAGTAACTATATTCGCAACTTATGAAACTGCTATATTGCAATACATATTGCTGCCACGGAGCATGAGATTTCAATAACAATCATAAGTGCAATAGGTAATGTTCAAAGGCCTCCCATTCGGACTTGACGGCGTCATTTCAAAGTCCGCCCTATTATTTCTAGAACCTAAGGCGGAGCTTTGAAATGCCGCAAATTAAGTCCGAATTGGAGGCCTTTGAACGATTTCTCAAACCATAGTTAATATGCTTTTAACAGGGAAGAGTGGAAAGTTAGAAATTGGATTAATTTTTATTTTTATTGATAAATTTAAGATTAAGCTATGTTAATTGCACTATTTCTTAACGTTGGTGACAGGACTGTTTTGCTCTGGAGAGCAGAAGTTTAAAATCAAAGAATACCGCTCAAAACCCGTAAGTAGTTTTTAATGGGATCGATTTGAAAGCTCTTCATTTGTCCTCACTTTTTTTGTAAAACTCGTATTTTCTAGACAGAGTCAATGTTAATTGTAAATTTGTCCTCACAATTGGTAGCGAACGTGTAGTTGTGACGTAGTCATGGCCCGAAGGGAAGTAGATAGCGATAAGGATGAATCCATTTCAGGAGACGAAAAGCTATCGATTGCAGTTGTCTTCTCTACTTTCTACATAAACAAGTGGGCGGTTAAAACTTTCAATTTCGAATAATGGAAATGTCATTGAGTTAAAAAGCTATACGCAATAAAATTAGAACAAAAAAGCTCTGAAGTGGAGTTTCAGTTTTGATTTCCCTAGATGTTTGGAAATCTAGGAAAATGTTTACATCTGAATGTTATCTATATTTGACTTTTTTGGGAAATCATCTCAATGTCTAGGGGCTATCCAGGTGCATCAGATTTGACCAACCCCATCGGAAGGTTACCTCGATCGTGAATATTTAATGAGTTTGGTAAATATAATTAAACGTCTATGCATGCGACCAAACGTTTGTACTGGGGGCAATCTACTGCTGTTTGACCACGTCAACAAAAACAGGCTAGGACGATTTACTTATGCATGCGACCAAACGTTTGTACCGGGACAATCTACTGCTGTTTGACCACGTGAACAAAAACAGGCTAGGACGATTTACCTATGCATGCGACCAAACTCTTGTACGGGGGACAATCTACAGCTGTTTGAACACGTCAACAAAAACAGGCTAGGACGATTTACCTTCGCGTATCAAAAGGTTAACGTTGAAAGTGAGTTATTAATGTAAGTAACGCATAGTCCATTACCGTATATTCAGCTCATTTAATTACAGTTTTATTAGATTAATTCTATTGAAAAAATCTAGACAGTGACACGTACAATGGAGTTTCACAATTAAGTCCTAGCTAGAGATTGCTAAATAGAATGAAAAAGTGTTATTTATTAACAAGCGTCTAGAAAAGGTCAACAAACCTACTTTTAATGTTGGCCAACACAGCTCTTTCTCAAAAAAAGAGCTCTATCAAATATCTTGGTCTATTTTGGAGTCAAACTTATAAAAACAGCACGATAAATTGACTATAAAGCAGACAGAAAGACTCTAGTAAGTAGACTTAGACTATTAGGAAGACTTAGGAACATCAGTAGACTTTAGGCTAAGCCTATCATATAGTCCTAGGAATTCCAGTAGACTTATTAGCCTATTAGGAAGACTCAGAAAATACATAACTGTAGATGTTTGTAAACAGCTTCATGGCACCTTAATTCAACCTTTGTATGAATTTCGTAATGTCAGTATGTTTTCAAATACTGACATAAGTAGTACTTTGGCTTAAAAAACGTGGAGCACGCTTTAAGTCAGTTATAATACACGTAATATAATTATAATTATTATAATTATTATATTATTATATATTATTATATTATTATTATTATTATTATTATTATTATTATTATTATTATTATTATTATTATTATTATAATTATTATTATTATTAATAATATTATCATTATTATTATTATTATTATTATTATTATCATCATCATTATTATTATTATTATTATTATTACTATTATTATTTTTCTCTTCTGCTGCAAAGTTATCTAATAATGCTTTAATATTCGCTCTAGCTACTACTTAGAGGATATAAGCGGAGAAATCGATTATTTAAAATTCAATCACTGTCTTCACCTACTACGCTTCGCAAATGATTCTAGGACACATGTCTTCCGATATTTCAAGCAGGAAGAACTGGTTCATTTGTTAATTGAAAGTGTTTCCGGATTTTTTAAGCGTTTCAGCGGAGATAAAATGTGCTTTTAATATTAAAAAGCTCTCGGACATCATACCGGCTAGGGCTAATGAGTTGTTGTTGAGGTTGACCTTATATTTATTCATAATAATGTTTGAATAGTTTAATTGTTCTGCTGCTGTTTTTGTCCATCGTTTTATTTGATTTGGCTCCCTTAGGGTTTCTATTTCTGGCATGTTTTTTACTCGTGGATTACGATATATATTTTGTAATGGGTTGCTTGCTTGCTTGAAAATAAGTCATATAGTAAACAAACAAACAAACAAACAAACAAACAAACAAACAAACAAACAAACAAACAAACAAACAAACAAACAAACAAACAAACAAACAAACAAACAAACAAACAAACAAACAAACAAACAAACAAACAAACAAACAAACAAACAAACAAACAAACAAACAAACAAACAAACAAACAAACAAACAAACAAACAAACAAACAAACAAACAAACAAACAAACAAACAAACAAACAAACAAACAAACAAACAAACAAACAAACAAACAAACAAACAAACAAACAAACAAACAAACAAACAAACAAACAAACAAACAAACAAACAAACAAACAAACAAACAAACAAACAAACAAACAAACAAACAAACAAACAAACAAACAAACAAACAAACAAAAAAACGCGTAGGATAATTAATAAACATAAACAACCATCTTTAAATGTGCAATAATTTTTTTTTTATTATAAAAAAAATAAAATGTGCAATAAATATCAATTAACGGCTTAAACCCATATGAGCCGCTATTATCTTTGCTGGAGACTGAAAAACAAATGAAAATCGCCCCAAGCAAGCAGCTGGTATGCCACGTAAATACATCCTGGTGATCCATATACGTACACACTAATGGATAGCAAGATGTATTAAAATATAGCTAGTTAACGAATGGGATAACGACTGACCTAGCGGACATCAATACGTTCATTAAGACGATATTACGCTTCATGCTCAACCTAAAGTGATTTATTGATATTTTTATTGTATACAAAGACATGTAGAGACGCCACTACAGCATATGACGCTAACTGACAGTGACCTAGCCTGTGTTACAGCCAGAATTTTTCTCTGAAGTTCCGTCTGTGAATCAGAGCAACGAACCGTGTTCTGGCCCCCAGCGAACTACACGATTATAAATACTAGATGCTGATTGGCTTTCAATGATGCTCCTTCTTACACGAACTCTCATTGGATAATTCAACATAACCGGAAGTATTAAATTGTCCAATGAGAGTTCGTGTAAGAAAGAGCATCTATGAAAGCCAATCAGCATCTAGTATATATAATCGTGTAGTTCGCTGGGGGCCAGAACACGGTTCGTTGCTCTGATTCACAGACGGACTTTCGAGAGAAAAATTCCGGCTGTAACACAGGCTAACAGTGACCCTGTAGTATTTCAAAGACCAAACTGTTTCGCTTTTTTTATCCTAAAATTTAAAAGGCGATCTAGTGCGATATAATGTGTAAACATGTTTTATGTTATGCATATCCTGTGATCGGCTGTGAACCAGACTTTGAGGGATAAACGTACCAAACGCCAGCAAGTAAGATTTGTCATTCAATGCATATAAGTTTATTTTCGCAGCAGTTGTTTCGATCCTTCTTATTGTTATTTAACATTGTAAGATATTTGATATAAATCGCGCGCTCTGATTGGCCGATTTGTTTGATTTTAACTACTGAATATGTATTCTATGAAAACTTGGCAGGAGTGCTATATCGAGCATTTTGTACGCGCAGTGCTTCTCCTAACGCTTCTCCCATCTTCTTAAAAATCCCGCGTGGAACTAATTTATATCTTGCTACAAAAGCTCTGTTGCCTTGATGTCCCACCATCCTCCTCAACTGGTGCGCAAACTTCCTAATGAACCGCCAACAACGCGTCTTAGTCGAACAGTCAAAGTTTAGTTGGCTGAACCTTAACGCAGGAGTGCCCCAGGGTACCAAGTTGGGGCCGTTATTCTTCTTGGTAATGATAAATGACTTGGCCTGCTCGTTGCCCATGTACAAGTACATAGATGATTGTACATTGTTTGAGGTTTTTTCTCCCTCGACCGCTCTATATCCACTTTACAGACAGAGTTGAACACCATACATGAATGGACTCAGGAGAACAATATGCGCTTAAATGTAAAAAAGACCAAAGAATTATGCATATCATTTCTAAAGTACCAACCACTCCTACAGCCTCTAGAAGTAGAAGGCCGCCCATTAGATGCAGTTCATGAGACTAAGTTGTTAGGTGTTTTCCTCTCAGCTGATCTTAAGTGGAACGTACACATTGAATTGATTACATCATTCTGTGGTAAATCCAGCAAGCGTCTGTACGCCTTGAGAACACTGAAACGAAACGGGGTCATTTCTGATGACCTGAGTTCTGTGTACTGCGGTTTCATCCGTCCTATACTTGAATATGCATCGCCCGTCTGGCATTCCTCACTCACATCCACCCTGAATGACCGTTTAGAGCAAGTACAGCGAAGAGCGACAAAAATCATCTTGCCATACCTTTCTTACAGTGAGAGATTCCACAGCCTTGGTCTCCCAACGCTCTCTGAACGGCGCGAATCACTTTGCCGTGGTTTTTACAAATCAATGTTGACAAAAGGAGACAATATGAACGATCTTCTGCCAAAGAAAATCCAACGGAAGCATTTAACAAGATTTCCTAGAACATTCCCCATTTTTAATTGCAAAAAAAAAAACCGTTTTCAAACCAGTTTCATGCCCTACGCAGTAAGAAAGTGGGATGCTGATCCATAAGTGGAATGTTGTACATATGCATATTTGACTTTTTTATATTTTTATATTGACTTTTTATAAATGTATATTAATATTATCTCTTAGTTTTCTATTTATACCATTGTAAACTTGAGTTTTTCAATTTGTAAATTGCCATTCAAGTACCTTAATAAACTTATTATATTATTAATTAAAATCTGGTTCACACACGTGCACTTTTTCAAAGAAACACAAAAGGTGATATTACACGTGAGGATCGATCATCGCCAAAAAAAAAAAATAAAAGCAACCCAAAAACCAAATGGTGAGGAGCCTAATAGGCAGATTTAAAGAAGTTAAAATAGATGTCAATCCAATCTATTGTCTTTGGTCAAATAATATTGGCTTACGGTACCTAATTATACTATTATGCTATAACTCCTACACTATCTTCGGGCTTTCGCAATGCAACTAACGAATTACTTCTACGATATTAGACTGACTCTGACTCCTTACGTATAAAATTTTAAAATTAGACTATAGGATATGGCATAAGACTATCTAACTGAACTTATTCAACGTTGCGAACTGCCTCAGTAGGAATTCTGAATTTAACTCTCGTCAAACTATACTACTGACTATACACAGGCCATACTTGTCATATATTAAATGCATCAAAGCATTGAATCCAACGACTATTATGATATTTGATTAGAATGATAACTGGAAAAATGTAGTTTGGTGAATAATTAACAATTATTCGCCGAATATATTGAAGGCGAAGTGGTTATCGGGCGAATATTTACCGAGCCGCCAGTCTTCGAGCGGCTCAGCTCGGTAAATATTCGTCCGATAACCACTTAGCCTGAGGTGAATAATTGTTTTAGTATATACACAATTCACAACCGAACAAAAAAAATAAAGAAATGAAAATTCTTGTATAATATAAACAATTCTTGCGTAATATATTACAAAGCATATATTACATATCCCGAGATAGAGAACCAATTAGAGCGCGCGTTCTTATGAGTTTGTGAATTATGTATATACTAATTGGTTTTGTCTTTTATATTCCAGCACGTAGCAAGGTAAACAAACAGAAAACCAAGCAGAACAGAAATCCATCGACGATAAACTAGTCATTGCGGTGTCGCCTTGACCAAACCCAAGGCGTAAAAGTTAAAATTGCAAGAAGGGATTGACGAAAGTATTAATATAATGGAAAGTAATATTTCAAACGAACATAGCGAGGGACCAGAAAACACTAGTTCATACATGCTGTTCAGTTACTGGCTCGTCATCGTGATTTTCCTGGGATTGGTGGGGAACATATTCGTCTTGGTAGTCTTCAATAAAGATCCTCTCAAACAGCGTTCGTCTTCACCATGGTACCTGAGTCTCAGTTCCTCGGCCCTGATTTCAACTATCAGCTACATAACGTCTTACGCAAAATCGGTCCAAAACGACACAAAAGACAATGCTATTTTTCAGTGTAAACTTGCTCTATTTATGGAGGTGATAGGATATACTACATATTCGTTTATGATTATGGTAACTGTCGTTCAGTCTGCAGTAAAGACTTGGCGTTTAATAAAGCCAACAAGCCCGTGTCTTCCCCACATTAATTTTCGTAAAGTATCATTTATTGTACTGTTGTGTTTATGGGTGACCTGCATTGTCCTTGGAGTGATACCGGCCTGGGTTCTAAAAGACGCAGTGACATCCAAAGACCGCATATCGTGTAAGTTTGAATGGACAGATGAAACTGGTAGCGTGACATGGTACCGTTTGCTGCTGACTATTGTAGTAGTTTACACCCCGGCATTGATAACCTTGACAGCAACCCTTGTCACAATCGGTACGTACTATATGTGTCACGTTTAGATACTTACAATATTTACATGTAAACTGAAACATTTGTTTTAAGATGATGAATAAATACAGTTATTATTATTATCATTATAAAATAATAATGTTACATATAAATACTGTATATATCGGTCGTGCTCGAATACATGGAGGATATTACATGGGCGCGTGGAGATACGTATTTTATCTTCGAGTGTTCAATTGATATCTCACGAGTGAGCGCAGCGATAGATGGTAACGTGCTATTTCACATGTGAAATAACATGTTTTTTTTACGATGTGAAGATATCACTTTTTCGCGCGGGAAATCACCTGATATTTCACTGAAGTTTATATAATAATTTGATATATACTACTGCAACGTGTTGTGTTGCATTCATTGATGTTGACCTTTATTCCTTCATCAGGATCCAAAAGCAGATTTTATCAAGTGAATCATTGAATGTTTCGCAAAACCGATATATTTCACAAAACCGATGCAACCGTCTTCACCGAACCCTAGCCCTGTTTTTCTTCCTTTCGTTGATACCTTGCCACACTGCAAGTCTAATATTAGCTGTAACAAACCCACCTTCCTTGCACTCAAAAACGATGCTTGTATTGGAACTAATCAGTCAATGTCACGTGGTCTATGGTCCATTCGTTTTTGTTGTCATGTCACGCAGTTATCGCGGTATTGTTGGTAGAATTCTGTCATGTTCAACAAACCAAGTGACACCAGGAACAGCGAGTGTGTCAAACACAAACAGCAATACCAGCAGGCCGACAGGGACGTCTAGCTCGACAGGGAATCGGGTTGAACAACACCGAATTGTGCAAGTATCGAACCGCGGTCGTCGCTAAATACCAGTGACACGTTAGAATACACATCGTCACAAACAAAGTTTCCCACGCATCTCCAGCCTTGGGTCGCTTCTGAGTGGATGGCATTGGAACTCTCACAATCCTTATAAACTCTGCTCACATCCATAATTGGTAGGAGAGCTGTCTTCTCCAACATAGTTCCTCACGCCTGTTGGGTTTCAAAGCCCACCAACTTTTCAACTTTTCTCCCAGATGCTCTTACATCAAAAAGTATCTGTTTTTCCGGGTTATCCGGTTTTCCTCCCTAAAAAAAAATGAACATGTGAGCAGAGTTGTGTGCAAAATCTTAAAGGTAGAGTTAGTGAGTGAGTCTCCCCGATTAGTAGGGCGTACTGCGTCAAAATAGAAGATTGAGACGTTAAAAAAGTTATTATTATTATTATTATTATTTATATAGCCCTATTTAT
Source organism: Metridium senile (assembly GCA_949775045.1). Taxonomy (NCBI): domain Eukaryota; kingdom Metazoa; phylum Cnidaria; class Anthozoa; order Actiniaria; family Metridiidae; genus Metridium; species Metridium senile. Next base: position 24,464,863 of record OX459095.1, read on the forward strand.
AAGAATAGATCAATAATAAATAATAATATACAACATATAAAATGATATCACTACTAATTTACAATTCGTACAATTTAAATAAATAAATATAGGGAATAAATCATTAAATATGAAATTGTTGATCAACTAATTCCCTTTGTTAATACATGTTATCGATCTCAGATATTAGCGGTAGCAGAACTCACGGATGGGTAGTGTGTTGGTAAAATAAACGCGCGAAATAAACGAGGAAAAGATGACTAATGTTGAACTACAACCTTTTGGAGTGCCTGTCTAAAAAACATTACATAATTTAATAGTTTTGATATGTTTTAATATGTATATTTATAGTTCTGAGTACAAAGTGACATATGACAAGAAATAAGTACCAAACAACTTGAATTATACGCATTTTGTTATTCTTATGAATTTGTTTAGTGTCACGTTTATAAAGTTAAGTAATTAGTGAAAACCTAAGTAAGGGTATAGAAGGCCACGAGGGCGCAGCCCGAGTAGCCTTCTAGATCTATCTAATGCGAGAGACTCGACACGAGCGTTCATAACGTTCTAACTGTCTTAGAATATGATCACACCCGCGAAGAATGTTGTCAAAATTAAATATCACATGAACATAACAAAACAACGTTTTATTATATGGCTTACTATATAGTACTTATAATGCATTGTGAATTCATTTTATATAGTATTTCACTGGCGAAGTGGCAAAACAATAAAAAACAAAAGGACTCGCCAGTGGAATACTATATTTAGATACTATGGGATGTAGAACACTAAAATACAGTCATCTGATTGGCTGAGTGGGTGTGATCATTTTCTAATTGCAGGATAAGACATAATCTCTATTTTATTTTCATGAAGATTTGCCACAGTTTTAGGCTATGACGCAGTTTTAAGTTCTCATCGTAAGTAGTAACTTGGTGTAGTTATTAATCAATAAGAACTTATCTTGGCATGAGCATATTGATTATATTAAATGAAAGATTAACAAAAAAAATTTAAGTTACTTAGGCGTCTTAAGAAGTATTTGTAAATGCATATAGTATTACTATTAGAAATGTAAATAATATTAACGTACTATATTTATCTCGTGTGTCACATTTATTGGGACATTCTTGAATCAAGGGCGCCAAAACGAAAAGTTCAGTGCATTGTGAAATGTTTGGACCTAGCCTAATATAAATTATGTTTTACTTATCTCAAATGTTGTCCAGAGAATGTGTAATTGTCCGCTTTAAGCACGATAATGTTCTGTATTCCACCACACCGACAATAATACCAACGGTCGTCTGAACGCTAAGATTGTGTGCCGCTGTACTAGCCGTTCAACGTAGTGCTGTCGCGAATATTCGTTATTCATTAGCCAAACACTAATTGGATTAAAATCGAAATCGCCTCTCCATTCTTTAAGTGAATGGAGAGGCGAATTCGATTTTAATCCAATTAGTGTTTGGCTAATGAATAACGAATATTCGCGACAGCACTACGTTGAACGGCTAGTACAGCGGCACACAATCTTAGCGTTCAGACGACCGTTGGTATTATTGTCGGTGTGGTGGAATACAGAACATTATCGTGCTTAAAGCGGACAATTACACATTCTTTGGACAACATTTGAGATAAGTAAAACATAATTTATATTAGGCTAGGTCCAAACATTTCACAATGCACTGAACTTTTCGTTTTGGCGCCCTTGCTTGAATTGTAAATAATGTGTGTGTATGTTCTTTGTTCATTATTAATAAGTAGGCTGCTATTTTATAATTCCTACATCTTTCCTATATGTTTGATTACGCAGATATTATCTTGGGGGATCGGTGAAATACGTCTTTAATGTCAGGGGACGGTTGTACGAAGCCTGAATAGCGCTATCCACCGGATAAATCCTTATCCAGCGGATGAAATCTATAAAAAACCTATGCAATGGATAACTTTTATCCGCGGATAACTTTATATCCATCCTTCGTACAACCGGCCCCAGATTTACAGGTACTGCAGAATAAAGCTGCACGCGTTATTCTAGAGCTTAACTAAAGTTCGTCTGCAAGTGCTGTCTTAGAGAGGCTTTCCTGGGTAAATAGAGGATTCTTATATATGATTTATATGATTTTATTTAATTTCTTTAAGTAAAACACGTATGTGACGTAGGCTTTCCTGAACGGATCGATTATTATTAGTATCTCGATACATACTTGTAGTCAAGTTGTGGAGTTGGGGAGGTCCCCTCAACACTAGCCTGCATAGCAGGCGTTCTTTTGGCTTTATGGAGAATTTAGGATATTGGGCTTCCTGTGTTAATTTTATGCAAAAGAAAGCACGCCTGTTTTGCAGGCTACCTCAACCCGAAACCTTCCCTTAATAGCTGTTATTACAGTTATATGCAAATGATTTCAAACAATGGATTCAAATCGAGGCTTTCGGGCAAACCTATTGTTTTCGCCCGAAAGCCTCGACTTCAACCCATTGTTCAAAATCATTTGCATATAACTGTAATAACAGCTATTGGCAAATATTTACTCTAAATTTAGTATCCCACGGGAGTTCTGTTTGGATTATGTCTTATTGCATGTTAATAAAATATGATTGTAAGAGGACGTATAGTTAGTTGAAATAAAAGTTGAGCTTACGCTGAGAAAAAGCCGTTGATATCTTAACTATGGCGCGTTTTTCGTGTCAAAATTCGAATCTGTCATTCTTCAATTCAATCATTCAATGCGAACATGCAATTCTTCAATTCAAACATGCAATTCTTCAATGCGAACATGCTATTCTTCAATTCAATCATGCGATTCTTCAATTCAAACATGCAATTCTTCAATGCGAACATGTTATTCTTCGATTCAAACATGCGATTGTTCGATGCGAACATGCAATCATTCATTCAATCGTGCTATTCTTCAATTCAAACATGCTATTCTTCAATTCGAACATGCCATTCTTCGATTCAAACATGCTATTCTTCAATTCGAACATGCCATTCTTCAATTCAAACATGCTATTCCTTAATTCAAACATACTATTCTTCAATTCAAACATGCTATTCTTCAATGCGAACATGCAATTCTTTAATGCAAATATGCTATTCTTCAATTCAAACATGCGATCCTGTCGTTATGCGTCATTTCGTCATGCGGCTCGGTCGTTCGTCGATATCGTCGTTATGCATCACTTCGTCATGCGGCTTGGTCATTATGCGACTTGGTGTTATTCGATTTTGTCGTTCTTCGGAGACTCGGCTCTAGCCCGTCCAAAACAGCCACGCAGAAACTGGTGCAGATATAATACGATTCATCCAGAGCTGGTGAAGAGTTCACAAGTTAAACTGTTGGCTGTAATTCGTATTTTCTCTTGGTAATATTAGATGAGTCATGGAATTATATGTTATTTATACTATTTATTGTAGAACATACTGCTCAGACCACTTAGAAGCACGTGGGTGAGATCGCCGAGTCAGCCACATTTACATTAGCCTGCGTTACATCCGGAATTTTCTTCTTTACGAAGAAAATTCCGGATGTAACGCAGGCTACATTTACATAAGAACTTATGGAAGTTTAAGGTCTGTTTTAAAATGTTTGTTGATCTATAATTTCTTTTGTTATAGATTAACGAATTTTTCATGGTTTTACGCCCATACTTTAGCATAATGCGAAATAGCGAAGCCTTAAACTTTGTATCTATTAGGAAGCTTTTTTGATTGAAACACGAGAAAAGTTGAACGATTTGACCTTTCTGGGCTAAGTGTTGACAAACACAAATGGCGTTCACGACAGTCACCCGTCACGAATTACATGTGCTTTCTGTGAAATTTCTTGCTTTAAACACCTCCTTCACCTATTTCAATAGTAACATCTACAAAATAACAAATTCATAAGACTTGAAGTGGAGATTTAGGCCCTGTTTAGACGGCATAAGATCTCAGCGATGAGTCAACATCATTGAGGCCGATTTCACTACGAATTGATCACGGAAACTAATAAAAAACCTCGGAAAACACTCGTACACGTGTTCTTTCAGCATTCGTGAGCTTTCGGACAAAACAAACTACGTCATCCGTAGCAACGCCTAGACGCATGCGCTTTACTAAAAGTGAAACATGAGGACTTTGGAATGTTGACTTATCAGCTGAGATCAACAAACATTTTAATATTTCTGTTAATAGTTCTGAGACAGTCCTAGTACCTTAAACTTCCATAAGTTCTAATGTAAATGTGGCTGACTCCGCGATCTCACCCACGTGCTTCTAAGCGGTCTGAGCTATGTTCTACAATAAATAAATTGTTTTAAAAATAAATTTTGATTTGTGTAGATTGCATATGCAGTAGTAATAGTATAAATAACATATAATTCCATGAATCACCTAATAGTACCTCTTCACCGGCTCTGGATGTATCGTATTATATCTGCACCAGTCTCTGCGTGGCTGTTTGGACGGGCTAGATCCGAGTCTCCGAAGAACGACGAAATCGAATAAGGGAAGGTACGTTTATTATCAGGGGGGGAGGGCTGGAGAGTTCAGAGTAATTTTTCCAAAAAAACGTTTGACCCTCCCCAGCGATTCCAAAACTAAACTCATGACCCTCCCCATCCAGTATACTCAGGTTTTATATATCTACACAAATGAATTTTTCTCTCGGACGTTTATTAAATTTATTATTAAAAATAAGTCAACCTTCTATTAAATAAACAAAAACTGCAAAAATCATTTGAATTTTATGTCATTGAAGTAGTATTTGATTGAGAACGAATACAACACATCAACTACGTCGAACGGTAATTCACAACTTGTTGAGTCTGAGCGCATGTTATTGTGTTTAAACTTATATAAATTCATACTTTAATACACAAATAATTTGTAATATCTAAAGTGTTCCCTTGTTTTATAGAGTGTTTTTATTTAACCCGTGAATGAAAAATTACTACAGTAGTTCGTACTTATAAAACGAAACTAATGGATTTTGTGTGTACTACGTACGTACTGAGTTCAGTTAGTTTGGCAATCTTTTTCACATTGGTCAGAGTCAGTATTCAGTTCTTCATGATCAGTATCATTACTAGATGAACTGCTATCTTCACAATTGTCATCATCTACATGTATTGGCTTATTTATCAAGGTTGAGATAATATATTGTTTCATACTTAAAATAAAAGAACAAAAATGTGATCAAAATTAAAATGAGTAACTTAAAAGGATAACCCTCCCCTAGATTAACTTCAAATGAAATGTGTGGCCCTCCCCTTAAGCTTATAAATTTGACTATTGACCCTCCCCTCTGAGGCTCCAGCCCTCCCCCCCTGATAATAAGCGTACCTTCCCTAACACCAAGTCGCATAACGACCAAGCCGCATGACGAAGTGATGCATAACGACGAAATCGACGAACGACCGAGCGCATGACAAAGTGATGCATAACGACGAAAGCGAAGAACGACCGAGCCGCATGACGAAATGACGCATAAAGACAGGGTCGCATGTTTGAATTGAAGAATAGCATATTAGCATTGAAGAATTGCATGTTTGAATTGAAGAATAGCATGTTTGAATTGAAGAATAGCATGTTTGGATTGAAGAATAGCATGTTTGAATTGAAGAATGGCATGTTCGAATTGAAGAATAGCATGTTTGAATTGAAGAGTAGCACGATTGAATAAATGATTGCATGTTCGCATCGAACAATCGCATGTTTGAATTGAAGAATAGCATGTTCGCATTGAAGAATTGCATGTTTGAATTGAAGAATTGCATGTTCGCATTGAATGATTGAATTGAAGAATGACAGATTCGAATTTTGACACGAAAAACGCGCCATACTTAACAAGAATATAAACTGTTACAAGTGCCCAAACGAGAGTATTCAGTCGAGATCCAACCGTCACGATGAGAAGAGCTCTGATTAAACGTTGTGCAACTCAAAATATAACCATATTTTTGCGATGTCAGAGAGAGTAGTTGTGCTTTCAAATCTAAAAACTACCCCTAGAATATTATCTGTAATCCGCGTTTTGAAATGAAATCTCGGCACTACCTTGACGATGTACAAATTCAGAAAAATATGAAAACCCGTAGATTTAGTTGTCTTTCGATATTTTGGTTGAGTGATATGCATACACAATATAAACCAAAACAAGACACCGATAAACAGCAAGTAATGCTCATGGAGCCTTCTTTTGATTCATTTGTGTATGGTCATTCAACCGAAATATCGAAAGAGGGCTAATTAAAGATCCAAGTGTGATGGCTAAAACATGCCTAACAGTTGAAAAACTTATCTAACGTAGCCTAACTTGTGGGAAGTTGAGCTGTAGTCATACGAACAGAATATATTAATATAAAGCATCGTGTATATATGAACATGATCTTGCTTTATCCAGGCACCATGTGGATATTTATAATATCTAGTCCGTCGAGTGTACGCTATTGAGAGCGTCTAGTTTAAATTTAACGTGTTTTTCATTGCTTATTTTCCAGTAACATTGTAATTGCCCATTCTTTCAAGAACTCGAGATGCTAAGAGCAAGAGCCAGTTGCTCGCTGTCGAGTCCACATCAACTATTTTTCATTTTTCCATGTACTCTTTTTTGATATTGTTGTTGTTTGTTATTCACGGAAATCTTGGATCTGTTACTCGGGTAACGTCCTGGTTATACCTATTTGACAGAATGGCGAAACAAAGTTGCATGGAAAAAAATTAATCTAAAAGGTACTAATCATTCAAGATAGGAAAAGGATAGCAAGTTGGCAGCCTTGATAAATACATAATTACGTTTAAAATAAATATAAGAAAGCGGAATATAGCATGGAAAGTAGAAATTAATAGCTCAGAAATGAATAGCTCAGGGGGCATTTAAGCTCTGACCTGCATATCCCTAAAAGATTATTAACTGCGTGGCAGCATAATGCGATATAATATGAATATACAACAGTCGTAAATATATAATAACGTTTAAAATAAATTTAAGAAAGTGGAACATAGTATGGAAAGTAGAAAAGATGGGAATAACCATTGGGGCATCTGAGCTCTGACCTGCATATCCCTAAAACATTAGTAGCTGCGTGGCAGCATGCTCATAATGCGCATTTATAAGCTGTAGTCACGTCATAGAATCGTTCGTTAAAATCATTATGACGCAGCCGGTAGCTGGTAATGATTGTATGGTGCAAAAATATATACCTTATTGCAAAGAAATTGAAATTGATTTAAAATAATTGTTCGATTTTCATTCTGATTCTCCCTAGATTAAAGAGAATAACTTACATGTACCGTTTCAAAAAGTTATAATTGTGAATACGTTCTATACTAGGTACATTTTAAGACCTAAATACGGTGTTAGACTTTTAAACGTTAAATTACTAATTTCAAATAGATCGATTTGCTTTGTATGTGGAACTAGAATACTGTTTTGTTTAGTGTGCAACAAGGTAAAACTTTAGATCTTCTTTCAAATATTACATAAGATGCATAGAAAGCATTTTTTTCTTTACATTCAATATTAAATTTGGTATTCAGTTTTCACAATAACCAGTTTTGAAACAACTATATACGGCCATATAAACGCTTTATAGCTTGGTGATTTTAATTTTAATACACCCTTTCCAAGAAAAGCTCATAAGCTAGTTGCGCAAAGGATCATGGATCAGTGCACAAAAAAATGTGCATTCAGATCGTCTTTCTTGTTGTCTAATAAGTAAAACAAGTTATTTTTCAATCACATATTGACAAGTGTGACAATGTGGCCATGAAATCCCTGTGTTCTATGGTAAAGTATGCATAGGTTACCCATAGTCCCCTGCGCTAGTATGTTGTTGGCTTTTTAATTTCTTTTCTTTTTTTAATAATTTTTTTATTAATAATTAACGACACACACAAAATTTACACTTAAAGAGTATCACAATAAATGTGACACACGAGAAGACACACACACACACAAATTTACAAGTAAAGAGTGCCACAATAACTGTGACACACGAGAAGATAATAGTTTGTACAATAATTAAAGTTTCAATGAAATAAGTTTATAATTAACTATATATATACACAAAAAGCACAATCACACACAAGAACTATATAATACTATACTAATGGCATTTCATTAACATACATATAACACAACTACACCACAATTTCTACATCTGCTACAAAAAAAAAAAATAGATATGTATCTAAAAAAGTACAATAAATTGCAAAAACTATTGCCTTAGATAGAACAAGTCCTATGTAGCAGGCTTTTTAAGAGCGGTTGTCAGGATCGGTCAAGTAAGACGTGCAGAACGAGGTTTTTCGAAATCCTTCAAACTTTGCCAGTTCGTAGGCCTATATAAACTAAAAACCCTGTGTAAGTTTCATCTCAATCGGATAAATATTTTAGGAGTACGGGGTCGATATTTGAATTCCGAGCTTACTTCCGGTTTAACGAGGTCATTCTACAGCACCACCGAAAACTCTTTAGAACACAACAAATTTAATGTTTTACAACAAAATCAAAACCGTTCCATAAAATTAACATAATGCTTTAGCAAATTCTTTAAGTGAATGGAGAGGCGAATTCGATTTTAATCCAATTAGTGTTTGGCTAATGAATAACGAATATTCGCGACAGCACTACGTTGAACGGCTAGTACAGCGGCACACAATCTTAGCGTTCAGACGACCGTTGGTATTATTGTCGGTGTGGTGGAATACAGAACATTATCGTGCTTAAAGCGGACAATTACACATTCTCTGGACAACATTTGAGATAAGTAAAACATAATTTATATTAGGCTAGGTCCAAACATTTCACAATGCACTGAACTTTTCGTTTTGGCGCCCTTGCTTGAATTGTAAATAATGTGTGTGTATGTTCTTTGTTCATTATTAATAAGTAGGCTGCTATTTTATAATTCCTACATCTTTCCTATATGTTTGATTACGCAGATATTATCTTGGGGGATCGGTGAAATACGTCTTTAATGTCAGGGGACGGTTGTACGAAGCCTGAATAGCGCTATCCACCGGATAAATCCTTATCCAGCGGATGAAATCTATAAAAAACCTATGCAATGGATAACTTTTATCCGCGGATAACTTTATATCCATCCTTCGTACAACCGGCCCCAGATTTACAGGTACTGCAGAATAAAGCTGCACGCGTTATTCTAGAGCTTAACTAAAGTTCGTCTGCAAGTGCTGTCTTAGAGAGGCTTTCCTGGGTAAATAGAGGATTCTTATATATGATTTATATGATTTTATTTAATTTCTTTAAGTAAAACACGTATGTGACGTAGGCTTTCCTGAACGGATCGATTATTATTAGTATCTCGATACATACTTGTAGTCAAGTTGTGGAGTTGGGGAGGTCCCCTCAACACTAGCCTGCATAGCAGGCGTTCTTTTGGCTTTATGGAGAATTTAGGATATTGGGCTTCCTGTGTTAATTTTATGCAAAAGAAAGCACGCCTGTTTTGCAGGCTACCTCAACACGAAACCTTCCCTTAATAGCTGTTATTACAGTTATATGCAAATGATTTCAAACAATGGATTCAAATCAAGGCTTTCGGGCAAACCTATTGTTTTCGCCCGAAAGCCTCGACTTCAACCCATTGTTCAAAATCATTTGCATATAACTGTAATAACAGCTATTGGCAAATATTTACTCTAAATTTAGTATCCCACGGGAGTTCTGTTTGGATTATGTCTTATTGAATGTTAATAAAATATGATTGTAAGAGGACGTATAGTTAGTTGAAATAAAAGTTGAGCTTACGCTGAGAAAAAGCCGTTGATATCTTAACAAGAATATAAACTGTTACAAGTGCCCAAACGAGAGTATTCAGTCGAGATCCAACCGTCACGATGAGAAGAGCTCTGATTAAACGTTGTGCAACTCAAAATATAACCATATTTTTGCGATGTCAGAGAGAGTAGTTGTGCTTTCAAATCTAAAAACTACCCCTAGAATATTATCTGTAATCCGCGTTTTGAAATGAAATCTCGGCACTACCTTGACGATGTACAAATTCAGAAAAATATGAAAACCCGTAGATTTAGTTGTCTTTCGATATTTTGGTTGAGTGATATGCATACACAATATAAACCAAAACAAGACACCGATAAACAGCAAGTAATGCTCATGGAGCCTTCTTTTGATTCATTTGTGTATGGTCATTCAACCGAAATATCGAAAGAGGGCTAATTAAAGATCCAAGTGTGATGGCTAAAACATGCCTAACAGTTGAAAAACTTATCTAATGTAGCCTAACTTGTGGGAAGTTGAGCTGTAGTCATACGAACAGAATATATTAATATAAAGCATCGTGTATATATGAACATGATCTTGCTTTATCCAGGCACCATGTGGATATTTATAATATCTAGTCCGTCGAGTGTACGCTATTGAGAGCGTCTAGTTTAAATTTAACGTGTTTTTCATTGCTTATTTTCCAGTAACATTTTAATTGCCTATTCTTTCAAGAACTCGAGATGCTAAGAGCAAGAGCCAGTTGCTCGCTGTCGAGTCCACATCAACTATTTTTCATTTTTCCATGTACTCTTTTTTGATATTGTTGTTGTTTGTTATTCACGGAAATCTTGGATCTGTTACTCGGGTAACGTCCTGGTTATACCTATTTGACAGAATGGCGAAACAAAGTTGCATGGAAAAAAATTAATCTAAAAGGTACTAATCATTCAAGATAGGAAAAGGATAGCAAGTTGGCAGCCTTGATAAATACATAATTACGTTTAAAATAAATATAAGAAAGCGGAATATAGCATGGAAAGTAGAAATTAATAGCTCAGAAATGAATAGCTCAGGGGGCATTTAAGCTCTGACCTGCATATCCCTAAAAGATTATTAACTGCGTGGCAGCATAATGCGATATAATATGAATATACAACAGTCGTAAATATATAATAACGTTTAAAATAAATTTAAGAAAGTGGAACATAGTATGGAAAGTAGAAAAGATGGGAATAACCATTGGGGCATCTGAGCTCTGACCTGCATATCCCTAAAACATTAGTAGCTGCGTGGCAGCATGCTCATAATGCGCATTTATAAGCTGTAGTCACGTCATAGAATCGTTCGTTAAAATCATTATGACGCAGCCGGTAGCTGGTAATGATTGTATGGTGCAAAAATATATACCTTATTGCAAAGAAATTGAAATTGATTTAAAATAATTGTTCGATTTTCATTCTGATTCTCCCTAGATTAAAGAGAATAACTTACATGTACCGTTTCAAAAAGTTATAATTGTGAATACGTTCTATACTAGGTACATTTTAAGACCTAAATACGGTGTTAGACTTTTAAACGTTAAATTACTAATTTCAAATAGATCGATTTGCTTTGTATGTGGAACTAGAATACTGTTTTGTTTAGTGTGCAACAAGGTAAAACTTTAGATCTTCTTTCAAATATTACATAAGATGCATAGAAAGCATTTTTTTCTTTACATTCAATATTAAATTTGGTATTCAGTTTTCACAATAACCAGTTTTGAAACAACTATATACGGCCATATAAACGCTTTATAGCTTGGTGATTTTAATTTTAATACACCCTTTCCAAGAAAAGCTCATAAGCTAGTTGCGCAAAGGATCATGGATCAGTGCACAAAAAAATGTGCATTCAGATCGTCTTTCTTGTTGTCTAATAAGTAAAACAAGTTATTTTTCAATCACATATTGACAAGTGTGACAATGTGGCCATGAAATCCCTGTGTTCTATGGTAAAGTATGCATAGGTTACCCATAGTCCCCTGCGCTAGTATGTTGTTGGCTTTTTAATTTCTTTTCTTTTTTTAATAATTTTTTTATTAATAATTAACGACACACACAAAATTTACACTTAAAGAGTATCACAATAAATGTGACACACGAGAAGACACACACACACACAAATTTACAAGTAAAGAGTGCCACAATAACTGTGACACACGAGAAGATAATAGTTTGTACAATAATTAAAGTTTCAATGAAATAAGTTTATAATTAACTATATATATACACAAAAAGCACAATCACACACAAGAACTATATAATACTATACTAATGGCATTTCATTAACATACATATAACACAACTACACCACAATTTCTACATCTGCTACAAAAAAAAAAATAGATATGTATCTAAAAAAGTACAATAAATTGCAAAAACTATTGCCTTAGATAGAACAAGTCCTATGTAGCAGGCTTTTTAAGAGCGGTTGTCAGGATCGGTCAAGTAAGACGTGCAGAACGAGGTTTTTCGAAATCCTTCAAACTTTGCCAGTTCGTAGGCCTATATAAACTAAAAACCCTGTGTAAGTTTCATCTCAATCGGATAAATATTTTAGGAGTACGGGGTCGATATTTGAATTCCGAGCTTACTTCCGGTTTAACGAGGTCATTCTACAGCACCACCGAAAACTCTTTAGAACACAACAAATTTAATGTTTTACAACAAAATCAAAACCGTTCCATAAAATTAACATAATGCTTTAGCAAATTGCAAATTATTGGAACATTTTCATTTATAACAAATATTTTAGAGATTTTTCAATTATTATAAATTTTCGGAGCACTTTTTGGTAGGTAAAGTTTATTGCCAAATAACTCCACTGTTACATCGATTTACACTTAAAAATCGGCTAGACTATAGAATACCCTGTCACTCCTTAGACATCCACTACGGTTGCACTCCGTGGTCCGCAGTCAGATACCACAGGAAACCCATAACGACTAAAGCTGAACTTGGTGGCAAAGTGTTCATTACATATTTGATAATATACTTATTATAACCGTAATCAATATGATATAGTCTACTTGAAAGTTGTGTGTAAGGACTGCTACCGCAGTCCGCAGTCCGCAGTCTGGCACATTAACACAGGAACCCCAAATACAGTATAAGATCCAGTTGCATAGTCTACTTCAAAGTTGTGTGTAAGGACTGCTACCGCAGTCCGCAGTCACGCACATGAACGATTACCAGTCCTTTCGCTACTTCGCACTTTCGCTACCAGTACATTCGCTACTGAAAAAGTTCTTTTGCTACCTTGTCAATGGTTCTTTCGCTACTTACTCACAGTATGACTAAATATATCAAAGTTTCATAGTTAAAAAGTCGCAATGAAGCTGGTGGAGTTATAAGATTGTGATTTTGTGGTAACCATCAAAAGAATTTGAACATTTTAGATAAACATTTGATATTTACAGCCCGAGTCGAATCGTCGATTTCAATCATTCGATTGATTATGTAATTTAAACTGTCTATATGCTCACATTTATATTTGGGGAAAAGATATGATTTTAGCACTGAATATAAAGCGTTTATGCAAAGCGAAAAAAAGGAAACTACGACGATTACGCTTTTTGTTAAAATAATTGTTATACTTACTTGTAGTACTTGGCGAATTTAAAGCACTCTTGGTCGGTCTGGTCGAACTGCCGCCGAAAGATCGGCGTTGTAATACTTCTCAAATCTCGACATAAGACTGCGATAAGTCGCTTTAGTGCTTTATTTTTGTTTTTATATGCTCTATGAAACAATTATGTATGAATAAATGTAACTATAGAAGTGTTGTTTGACTTTATTAAAGATTTTGGTCAAAGTAGCGAAAGCACTCTTGTGGAAAGTCGGCAAAAGTTAACGGCGTTGAAATACTTCTAAAATCTCACATAAGACTGCGATAAGTCGCTTTAGTGCTTTATTTACGTCTTTAATGTGTTCTATGAAACCATTATGTATGAATAAATGTAACTATAGAAGTGTTGTTTGACTTTATTAAAGATTTTGGTCAAAGTAGCGAAAGCACTCTTGTGGAAAGTCGGCAAAAGTTCACGGCGTTGAAATACTTCTAAAACGCTAATAAATAAGAGTTGATGAAAAGACTTTCTCGTTCTCAAAACTCTCACAATACTTAAACTCCCATCGGACCTTGCACGCACTACGAGACTGCGGACTGCGGTAGCACTCAAATATATCACTTTGCCGTTCTCAAAACTCTCGCAATACTTAAACTCCCATCGGACCTTGCACGCACTACGGGACTGCGGACTGCGGTAGCACTCAAATATATCACTTTGCCGTTCTCAAAACTCTCGCAATACTTAAACTCCCATCGGACCTTGCGCGCACTACGGGACTGCGGACTGCGGTAGCACTCAAATATATCACTTCGCCGTTCTCAAAACTCTCGCAATACTTAAACTCCCATCGGACCTTGCGCGCACTACGGGACTGCGGACTGCGGTAGCACTCAAATATATCACTTTGCCGTTCTCAAAACTCTCGCAATACTTAAACTCCCATCGGACCTTGCGCGCACTACGGGACTGCGGACTGCGGTAGCACTCAAATATATCACTTCGCCGTTCTCAAAACTCTCGCAATACTTAAACTCCCATCGGACCTTGCGCGCACTACGGGACTTTGTCGTTCTCACGCACTACGGGACTACGGAGCTTTATTTTTTTCCTTGACTTCCAAAAATTGACAGGGTATTCTATAATCGCTCCTAAAAATCATATCAAAGATGAAGAAAAACTATTCCTTTTCTTAAATATCAAATAAAATTTTTGGGCAAATGAAAAGTGAATTTTTGGCGATGTTTTTTGTAACGTCAATTTGACCCGAAAATCACGATTGTTTACATAAGCGACGCGAGTGATTATCAGTTGAATGATAAATATTTAGCTGGCGAAAATGGTCTTTTTCTCCAAGTAAGTACACTAAAACTCAAAAACATATTTAATCTATGGTTTTTACGTTCTCTGATAAATAAAACAGTTGGATTTAAAGCTTTTGAGACAAGTTTTAATGTATTGTCGGGCTTGATTGGCGGTCAAAGAGCGGTTATAAACAAACACTTCAACTGCCAAGGTCGTCTTTTAAACGGTGAAAATTAAAAAAATACTCCTTCCAGTTGATATAAACGGTCAAAATAAACCTTATA
>OX459095.1:25714977-25885592 GCA_949775045.1 Metridium senile
ATTACATTCTGTGTCAGTCTTACATTTTGTGCGAGTTATTACATTTTGTGGCGTAACAGATGATGATGATGGTGATGATGATTGGATGGTGATGATGATTAGATGATGATGATGGTGATGATGATTGGATGGTGATGATGATTAGATGATGATGATGGTGATGATGATTGGATGGTGATGATGGTGATGATGATGATCGATGATTAGATGATGATGATGGTGATGATGATTGGATGGTGATGATGATTGGATGGTGATGATGATTGGATGGTGATGATGATTAGATGATGATGATGATGATGATGATGGTGATGATGATTGGATGGTGATGATGATTAGATGGTGATGATGGTGATGATGATTGGATGGTGATGATGATTGAATGGTGATGATGATTAGATGATGATGATTGGATGGTGATGATGATTAGATGGTGATGATGGTGATGATGATTGGATGGTGATGATGATTGAATGGTGATGATGATGATGGTGATGATGATTGGATGGTGATGATGATTAGATGATGATGATGGTGATGATGATTGGATGGTGATGATGATTAGATGATGATGATGGTGATGATGATTGGATGGTGATGATGATTAGATGATGATGATGGTGATGATGATTGGATGGTGATGATGATTGGATGGTGATGATGAATGGATGGTGATGATGACTGGATGATGATGGTGGTGATGATGATGATGGTGATGATGATGATGATGATGATGGTGATGGTGATGATGGTGATGGTGATGATGATTGAATGGTGATGATGATTAGATGATGATGATTGGATGGTGATGATGATTAGATGATGATGATGGTGATGATGATTGGATGGTGATGATGATTAGATGATGATGATGGTGATGATGATTGGATGGTGATGATGATTGGATGGTGATGATGATTGGATGGTGATGATGATTGGATGATGATGGTGGTGATGATGATGATGGTGATGATGATGATGGTGATGATGATTGGATGGTGATGATAATTAGATGATGATGATGGTGATGATGATTGGATGGTGATGATCGATGATTAGATGATGATGATGGTGATGATGATTGGATGGTGATGATGATTGGATGGTGATGGTGATTGGATGATGATGGTGGTGATGATGATGATGGTGATGATGATGATGATGATGATTGGATGGTGATGATGATTAGATGATGATGATGGTGATGATGATGATGATGATGATGATGGTGATGATGATGATGGTGATGATGATTGAATGGTGATGATGATTGGATGGTGATGATGATTGGATGATGATGGTGGTGATGATGATGATGGTGATAATGATGATGATGATGATGATTGGATGGTGATGATGATTAGATGATGATGATGATGATGATGGTGATGATGATTGGATGGTGATGATCATTAGATGATGATGATGATGATGATGGTGATGATGATTGGATGGTGATGATGATTAGATGATGATGATGATGATGATGATGATGATTGGATGGTGATGATGATGGGGATGATGGTGATGATGATTGGATGATTAGATGGTAATGATGATTGGATGGTGATGATGATTGGATGATGATGGTGGTGATGATGATGATGGTGATGATGATTAGATGATGATGATGTGATGGTGATGATGATGATGATGATTGGATGGTGATGATGATTAGATGATGATGATGATGATGATGATGGTGATGGTGATGATGATGATGATGATGATTGGATGGTGATGATGATTGGATGATGATGATGGTGATGATAACGAGCCAGAACCATTAAGCCGTTTCTACGGATTAACTCTCATCCAATTAAAAACATGTCAACACTTTGTCTTAAAAACCTTACTTACCCCCTCCCCTGAAAGATGTTGTTATCAGCGGCTACCAATTTATTTAGATTCAAACAAAAAGGAAAACAATTTGGTTTTAAAAACTATAGTTAATAGCGTCATACAAATCGTTGATCTATAATAAGACTTGTTGCTGATTTATCAGAAAAGCGCTTGAGTATATATATACGTTAGTTCAAATGTTGACAATTTGGAATATTATAAAGTTGCTGATTTACCAACCAAGCACTGATTCCCAGCTTCAATTAATATCTGAAGAATAATGTTAATGCTGATTTATCAGACAAGCGCTGATTCCCAGCTTCAATTAATATCTCAAGAATAACGTTAATGCTGATTATGAAGAACTGACTCTCAGCCTCAATTAGTTTCATATCAAGAATAAAGTTAATGCTGATTTAATGCTGATCATGATTGGATGATGATGATGGTGATGATGATTGGATGGTGATGATGATTAGATGATGTTACGCCACAAAATGTAATAACTCGCACAAAATGTAAGACTGATACAGAATGTAATACAAACTGACACAAAATGTAATAACTTTATTAACGCAAAATGTCAAAATGTAATAGCTTTTTCAACGCAAAATGTAATACATTTTGACACAAAATGTAATAACCTTGATCAGTGCCTTCAGAACAAAATTAAACTGTGTGATCATCCCTTATGTCATCTCTAAAACATCTCTTACGTAATTGTGGCGTACAAACTGAATAGACCTCTTTACCTTCCTTGTTTGTTGTCCCATTTCAGATCACGTGATGCTACCCTTGGGAATTGTTTCTTTCACATGTAAATGATATAACAAGTTCATCATAAAAAAAAAACAATTCTCAAGGGAATGACACGTGGTCTGAAATGGGCAATTTGGATACGAAGGTATCTATTTCATTTGAGGTAAGAAAATCTCGTTTTGCCGAGTCAATGCCTATTTGAAGTTGACAAACACTATTATGAGTTACAAGCTTTTTTAACAAGAGAGATAGTTAAAACGGTAGAAAACAATATTAAAAAAGCCGCATTTTTTCGTAAAAATATAAAAAGTTTATAAACTGTTTTTTTTTTGTTTTGTTTCAAAATAAAACTCAAAAAGCGTATAACTTGAAGTGCGCAACTGGAAAACTCTCCTTTTGGTCTTAAGATTTTAGTAAGCAACTCAAAAAACAAATTGACGACATCAGACATGCACGTCAGTTTTGTCCTTTCAACTGTTATTTTTCTAGTATTATGGTTTGGTATAAAAGTCAATTCCGCTTACTTCCCAAATAAATTGTTTTACTCCGTACCAACCATAACCGTAGAAAACAAGTTTCACCCAAGCATTATCCTAATAATCCGACGGACACGAATGTCTGCAATAGACATAAAGAAAAGTGACAACAGTAAGGGTATGTTTATATGAAGGCGAGTTGTGCCTAGTACGTAGTCGGGATAACTCTATTGTTTTATATTCCCTTGGGGACACAAAACAATAGCCAGTTATCCCGGCTAGCAGGGACAACTCGCCTTCATATATACAGCCCCTAACTCCAAAAAAACCCGCTCTGTAAAGGTTTTAAAAAGTTGGGTGCCGTCACAATTACGTAAGAGATGTTTTAGAGATGACATAAGGGATGATCACGCAGTTTAGTTTTGTTCTGAAGACACTGAGGAAGGTTATTACATTTTGTGTCAAAATGTATTACATTTTGCGTTGAAAAAGCTATTACATATTGTGTCAAAATGTATTACATTTTGCGTTAATAAAGTTATTACATTTTGTGTCAGTTTGTATTACATTTTGCGTCGTTATTACATTTTGTGTCAGTTTGTATTACATTCTGTGTCAGTCTTACATTTTGTGCGAGTTATTACATTTTGTGGCGT
Organism: Metridium senile; assembly: GCA_949775045.1. NCBI lineage: Eukaryota > Metazoa > Cnidaria > Anthozoa > Actiniaria > Metridiidae > Metridium > Metridium senile. Next base: position 25,718,711 of record OX459095.1, read on the forward strand.
AACAGATGATGATGATGGTGATGATGATTGGATGGTGATGATGATTAGATGATGATGATGGTGATGATGATTGGATGGTGATGATGATTAGATGATGATGATGGTGATGATGATTGGATGGTGATGATGGTGATGATGATGATCGATGATTAGATGATGATGATGGTGATGATGATTGGATGGTGATGATGATTGGATGGTGATGATGATTGGATGGTGATGATGATTGGATGATGATGGTGGTGATGATGATGATGGTGATGATGATGATGATGATGATGATTGGATGGTGATGATGATTAGATGATGATGATGGTGATGATGATGATGGTGATGATGATGATGGTGATGATGATGATGGTGATGATGATTGAATGGTGATGATGATTGGATGGTGATGATGATTGGATGATGATGGTGGTGATGATGATGATGATGATAATGATGATGATGATGATGATTGGATGGTGATGATGATTAGATGATGATGATGATGATGATGGTGATGATGATTGGATGGTGATGATCATTAGATGATGATGATGGTGATGATGATTGGATGGTGATGATGATTAGATGATGATGATGATGATGATGATGATGATGATTGGATGGTGATGATGATGGTGATGATGGTGATGATGATTGGATGATTAGATGGTAATGATGATTGGATGGTGATGATGATTGGATGATGATGGTGGTGATGATGATGATGGTGATGATGATTAGATGATGATGATGTGATGGTGATGATGATGATGATGATGATTGGATGGTGATGATGATTAGATGATGATGATGATGATGATGATGGTGATGGTGATGATGATGATGATGATTGGATGGTGATGATGATTAGATGATGATGATGATGATGATGATGATGGTGATGATGATGATGATGATGATTGGATGGTGATGATGATTGGATGATGATGATGGTGATGATAACGAGCCAGAACCATTAAGCCGTTTCTACGGATTAACTCTCATCCAATTAAAAACATGTCAACACTTTGTCTTAAAAACCTTACTTACCCCCTCCCCTGAAAGATGTTGTTATCAGCGGCTACCAATTTATTTAGATTCAAACAAAAAGGAAAACAATTTGGTTTTAAAAACTATAGTTAATAGCGTCATACAAATCGTTGATCTATAATAAGACTTGTTGCTGATTTATCAGAAAAGCGCTTGAGTATATATATACGTTAGTTCAAATGTTGACAATTTGGAATATTATAAAGTTGCTGATTTATCAACCAAGCACTGATTCCCAGCTTCAATTAATATCTCAAGAATAATGTTAATGCTGATTTATCAGACAAGCGCTGATTCCCAGCTTCAATTAATATCTCAAGAATAACGTTAATGCTGATTATGAAGAACTGGGCTCTCAACCTCAATTAGTTTCATATCAAGAATAAAGTTAATGCTGATTTATCAGACAAGCGCTGATTCCCAGCTTCAATTAATATCTCAAGAATAACGTTAATGCTGATTATGAAGAACTGACTCTCAGCCTCAATTAGTTTCATATTAAGAATAAAGTTAATGCTGATTGATCAGACAAGCGCTGATTCCGAGCTGTAATTGAATAGGATTAAGTTCACGAAACCGCAGGAATGCAGAACAACGTTCTGCATTCCAGGGCGTAACCAAGGGTTCTGGCTCGTTATGCCACCACCACCATCATTATTATAATTAAAATAAATACAAACCCTAAGTTGGTACAACGTTTCGACATCGTCAGATGTCATTATCAAGTGATTTTATTAATAAGATGTCAAGTAAATAAGTAGACCAATAATGATATGCTACATTGATTATGTACAATAAAGTAGAATAATTATGTGAAGAGTTTTGCTTTGATCGAGTCTGTCTGAATGTTCACGTTGGGTGAACAAGATAAGCATTTCTAAACAATTGATATATTTTGAAAGCATAGTTAATATGTACCTTTTTGGGCATCTGATTCCAGTGGCCTTTCATATCGTAACACCATTCACCAAAAGTAAAATCTAATATGATAATACCAACAACTAGTAAACCAATGATACTCCCACACAATGTCTGAATAAGCAAAACACTTTTTAGGCATTCCTTGAGAGTTGTTTTCAACGGCGGCAAACTTTTCTTCCAGGCCTTAGGATCTGCTGCGTCGTTCTCTGGAGGATCGAATTCTTGGAAGATGTGATCATCTTGATCGAATTCGATGAAATCAACAAGTAGGTCTGATTGTCGTCGTTCGTTGATCAATGCTTCTTCTAGTTCAGCGGGTGCAGCTGCTCGGTTGTTATATGTTGAATATGTTTCAACTAAAGCTATCCCAGTGCAGTTTTCCACAAGAAAGCTTATAAAGACTACTATTTCGGCGATCATTTTGGGAGCTGTCAGGGCTACTATGCAAGTCCAATTCCGAGAATTGTAACGAAATATTTGCTCTGTCTGTATCAAATAATCCCGTCAGGGGAGTGCTAGAGTAGGTTAGTAAGGTTCTTTCTCCGTGTACTCGATCACAGAATACGTCATCACCGTTCTGTTACCAACCTCGTCCCCAGGGCCTTCTCGGCCGACTCCAATTCAAGATGGCGGTCGTCGGGGAGAAGACCCTGAAGACCCTGGTGTAGGCTACCCTGGGTTCCAGAGGCTCTAGAGGGGATTGGGGCGAGACCCCCGGCGGGGAGGCGCCGCCTTTCGCCTCCCCGCCGGGGGTCTCGCCCCAATCCCCTCTAGAGCCTCTGGAACCCAGGGTAGGTGTAGGCTGGATTATCACGTGTTTTGATTGGCTGCTAGAAGAAATTTCTTACAAGAGCTATGATTGGCTGATTAAACTTGGCGTTACAAAATGGTTGACAAGGTCATTGCTTTTAATGTTTTCAATGTTTGTTCTCACTAAAGTTGAGATATTGTTGGTGCACACATAGCCGTTGATGCTGAATGGAGTTAATTGTAGACCTCAAATAAGATATCACACCAACTTAGAGGTATTATTAACAATATTTGATGCAAAAAAGGTGATTTTGATAACAATAAGCATGCTACTACATACTGATTACTTGATATTTATTGATCGTGAGCTATGCATTTATACTGTATCTTTTTTATTTTATAATAAAACATTTCACGGAAAGACAATCATTGTCATTTCTTTGGACTGATAAAATTATCAAAAAATAGGAATCGTCTAACTGAACTTTCAATATGAAGAACTTTAAATGTTGACTCAAAATTAAGTGGCTTGTTAATAATATAATGTAATACATTAATTAAGATGAGCCGCTATAATCGAGTCTTCGACTTGCCGTTGTATATCTCATCCAGGTCGGACGCAAATATTGTATAGCATTTATAAAAGTCCAACGTTAGTTCATTTAATATTTTACTAAAATTGTAACTTTGAAGATAAAAGAAAATAGATCTGGTCTAGAAAATTCAAGTTAAAACTTATGCAAATCAGCTAGACTATTTTGTATCTAAAATACAATATTCGTCATGGACGTGATTTGTTTTGTAAAATTCTCATTAATTATTTATGAAGTTTATAAGAAAATAAACATAAAGTCGATGCTTGTATTTGAAGTTGTATAAAATCATCAATATAGTCACTGTCCACACACTTCCAAAATAACCTGCATAACAACTTGTGCATGGCTTTTTTCCTCTTTTTTTTAATTTATGGATACCCAGTTGCTTAAGGCAGTCAGCAATTTGATTATTTTGCTCTGTAGTAATTGTTCTGACTGGTTTAGGTGACTGAGGGGTATTATTCTCAATTTGCAATCTGATGTACAGTCAGAGCCTTCACAAGTTTCTATATTACAGTTGCTGCAACATAAATGTGTCAGCCCACTAAAGCCTACTTTAGATCCAAGGTAGTTCAGGAGTGTTTCTCTAAGACATTTTCTGTTGACAAACAAAAGTCATGCATTTCTTGAGTCATACCACAAACATTACTTGCAATGTCAGACTTATTATAGTACAATGATGCAGTAGCAGGTTTCCCATCCCTTCCTGCTCTCCCAATCTCCTGATAATATGCCTCTAGTGTCCTTGGGACACCAACATGAATTATGTGTCTTACATCTGGTATGTTTACTCTGAGTCCAATGGCAACTGTGGCAAAAAACATCCAAATGTTTCTCTTTTTTTTTTGTCCCCACTTTAATAATTGGCATAAAATTTATTTTTTTATACATTCAGTTTGTGGTGCATGATATTGTGCAAAAATGCAGTTTTCTGGTTTCAAGCTTCCTTCTGGAAAGTAGCTCTTCTCTCCCAGAACTTCAAGAAAATACTTAAATGCAAAACCACACCATTTAAAAGGCAAATAAATAATTGTAAGTGCATACTCGGTCAGTTGTATTTTGAGATTTTCTGCAATGCAGTTATATTAGTATGCACAATTTTCTATTTTTGTTTGTCAAAATCAAAAAAGTTTTTAATTCCCTATAAACGTTAGTTTATTTGTGCAACTCAATTTCACATCTTAATCTGATATTTCGGTTACATATTTTCCCTTTGTATCAAGTTATATAAAGTCTGTCATAAAACTCCGATTTTTTATTTTATTGATTTTTCAATTCATTTATTATTTACTATTTACAATTTGGTATGTACTACCCATTAGAAGTAGTACATTATATGTATTATATATACAGCCGATTTCGAAAAGGTTGTCCACCTGAAAAGACATATATACTAAAATAAATATCACGTGACTCATTATAAGTTCACTTTCTGCGTGTGTAGAAAGTCAGTTGTGTTTGAAAGTAATATGGCCGTGAATTCAAACAAGCAGTATCTTCCCACGCTAGAAGTACCTGACTTTCTACACGCGCGGAAAGTGATTATAAAATGAGTCACGTGATATTTATTTTAGTATATATTTTTGTTTATTACTTACTATTATAGCGGAGCTCCCGCGCGGGCCGAAGGCCCGCGCGAGCGGAGCTAGCACCATACTTAAGAAAAAATGGTAACCCATCTAGTTGATTTTTCGTCGACCGACAAAGGAATCCCGATTCTGTCCGTCCGTCCGTCCGTCCGTGTACATCGCGATTCTGATTGGCTACTTTATATGGCGGGAATTGAAGAGGGCGCGCGCGTCAAAATATCCTTCCTTGAGAAAACTTTTTTCTCGCTTTTCTCGACGTTTTGTCAACTTTTTTATCGCTTTTACTTGAGCTTTCTTCAATTTAAAAAAATGCCAAAAGAAAAAGAAAACGAAATTAATAAGGGAAAAAGACAGATAACAGAAGAGGAAAAGACAAAAAGACAAGAAAGAGAAAGAGAACGGCGAAGGAGTTTCAATGAAGAACAGCGCAGGCTTGAAAGAGAAAGAAAGAAAGCGAGATTGTAGACGAAACTTGTCAGACGAAAAACAGAGAAAATGAACGCCAAAGAAAAAGGGTTTCGAGAACGAACGTTTCGGAGGAAAGCAGGGCTTTCATTAATACAAAATATCAACGAGGAGAGATGAATTTCGAGGAACATAAAGAAAGTTTTGACCGAAGAAGAACATAAACTTGAAGGACACAAAAACGAAGAAATTATACTAAAGAAAAGCAAAAGACTGATTCCAAAAGATCAAGAAAACGTATTTCTAGATACCTCCGTGGAAGAATATTAAAAGACTACAGCAATTTTAAAAAAAATGTTAAAGAAGCCACTTTGTTTGATATGAAAACTTTCCTAGCACAGTTTATTGAAGGATTTTCAAGCTTGGCAGTTAAACTATGAACAATGTTAAATCAATCAAAATTCAAGTACATACATTTATTCGTCAAAATATGATCAATGTCGACGTCATTGAAGAGTAGAAAACCTCAGGAAAATACAATCACCGATAAAGTAAGTTCAAGTTTAATTTTTGTTTCAAGTTTTTGAGAGACAGTAAGCTTATTTTAATACTGAAAAACTTAACGAGCGTGAAAAAAAAAAAAAAAACACCTAAAAACTTAATTAATATAATTCAGGTTCAAAAAGGAAAAATCCGTTGTCTGTTTTATTATAGAAACAAAAGAGAAAAGGTTTAAAATCCTTTGTGCATGTGTAAATTGTACTTTTCGGAGACTTTTTTCGATTGAAAAAGTTGTTTATTTATGTACTTTAACCTCATCAACGGAAAACATCAAAGATGAATCGAAATACAAACGTAATTTAAAATTGGTTGAAAACTTCTTTTTATTTAAGCAATATTGACTATTTTATGCTTACGAAACGAGCTTTTTTAGTAGTTTTTACTTCAAAGTCGTTAAAGTTTTTTTTACAGAACAAAATGATGTGTTACACAAAGTTTTTCATAATAAAATACCAGCTTGTTTTAAAATCCTTGTCTTTTCAAATCCATCAGTTGTGTTGGTAGAACTTATAATTCTTGAGGCTTTTAATTCCATTTCAAAAGAACTTTTTGTTTTGTTTTGAAGATTTGCTACTTTTTAGTCAATCTAATACGATGAAAAGGTTTAACCTTTTCTATCCGGAATCCTAACTAATAACTTTGGAAAATAAAAGAAGGTAAAAAGCGGCCGTAAAACGACTGTTCAGCCACAGCACTTTTTCAAGGCGTTATCAAAAGCAAAATAAGCTTAATGACTTAAAAATAAAAGGGATAATAATAAGGCTATTCACACTATCGTTTGGGAATGGTTATTTTCCATCAAAAACATTTCTGAACACTTTTTTGGTGAACAAAACTATTGACTGAAGTGACAGTTAAAAATTTGAGAAAAAGATGAAAAAGTGCATAGAATGAAAACGATAACCAACCTAAGAAAAGGCAGTGAGATTTATTACAATTTTTTACTTACATTAAATCAATTTCCATTCATGAATTGTCCATTAACATGCTTTTATGAGACTTTTTTCAATGAGAAATCTCCGCCCCTCGTGTAAATGACAAACTTTCCTTTTGTGCGTTGCGTTACACGATGGCGTCATCTACATCGATAGCCAATGAGGTTTTTGACATTATGTCAATCAAAAAGAGAGCGAGAAATATTTTACATTTTACTGGCATTTCCAGGGCTTTGTTTTGATTCTCTCTCCGCGCGCGCTGAATCTTCGAAAAGTTATATTTTTCGATTAAAGATGCTATAGAAATTACAATAAACAATTAACAGTTTTTTTATATATTTTATTGATTTTTTGATAGTTTTTTACGCATACATAAACACAATTACAAAAGACTGAAAAAGTATATAAATTAAATATAACGTTTTTGGCTAATTCGTTATTAAATTATATTGACTAAATTATGAATTAAGCTTTGGATTTTCTCATATTTTTTCAAATGAGTGTATAGCTTGTTGTTATTTTTTGCAATGATGTATTCGATTTTTTCAGTCTATTAGATTTATTTGATAATATTTAATGACAGGAAGTAACTGTTTTTGTTTGCAATTAAAAAGTACATATTTGTATAGTAAAAATAAGAAACCTTCCATAGTGTCTTCAGAACTCCCTATTAATGAGAACATTTTTAAAACTTAGCTCTGGTATTAACTTTACATTTGCGCTGCTTAGCCATTGGTTAATGTTAAAGTATAGGTCCTTTGATTTTACACATTCGACAAAACAATGTTTCATAGATTCGTTTGATGTTTTACAAAATGTGCATAAAGGCGAGTCCACTATTTTAAATTTATATAACTTCATGTTTAAGAATAAACAGTTATTCAGTATCTTATATTGGAATTCTCTTAATCTAAAATTATTTGTTAAGCTATACACTCTTTGATAGACTGATACCCACTCATATCCTTATTGCCCAGAGGCTCGGCAAAATACGTAAGCAACTCGTACAATATCAGCCCGTAATACCCAAGAAAATATCTAATAAGTGGTATTTACATGCACATATTGATGTTGTAAGAAAAAATTAAACTGGGAGCTCCACTATTAGGTATTACCTAATTTGTATATTACAAATAAACAAGAAAAAAATATAATCACGTACGTAACTAGATACTAAAACAAAAATAAAAAAATTAATATTAATATTATTTTTGCCTTTTCTTAAAATTTCCAGGAGCCTGAAATTTCTTAATTCACAATTCTTCATTAACTTAATTCACAATTCTTCATTAATTTAATTCGTCTTAAAACGCTAACGTTTTTCTGACATGTATAAATATGTAGCTTTGTTTGGATAAACAATTGATTTGACAAACGTAAAATAGGAAATTAACTCACAGAACGTAATATTACCCGTACAGATTTTCTGAATTCAGACAATTACACCTCAAAATTCACTTTTATTCACATTTAAGTTTATACAGTTGTACATTATAACATAGTTAATAACATCTATTAACTATATATGATTATAATTAATCGTAAGCATTTAATAAAGTTGCTTCGACCGACTAGAATAACAAGGAAAACTAACCTTTCAAAAGTCAGAAACACTTTGTAATTCTCGATTAACAACCAAAATATATATTTTTGAGGTGTAGGAAGTCCAACCGAAACTGTTCTACTTAAAACATATCTCGAATGTTTAGCTTGTCACTGGCGTCAAGCTGTGGTCAGGCTGCCATTTTGTTTCTTGAGACCACGTGACCAAAATCTCCAAAAATCTTGGAAATTTTATCACGTGATAATCCAGCCTACACCAGGGTCTTCTCCCCGACGACCGCCATCTTGAATTGGAGTCGGCCGAGAAGGCCCTGGGGACGAGGTTGTTGTGTTACTGCATAGTCCAGTCAATCTACGAAAATATTGACCTCAACCTGCCACTTATTGCAACAGAAGGTTTCTCAACGGTTTTCGACTAAGAATTATATGCCTTACAACATATAAAAAGTCCCAAAAGTCCCAAGAGGGGAAGACAGCAAAAACGAGATTTTTTTGTAACTACTTTGATAGCCTGCATAGCTGGCCCTGGGGGATTGGGGAGAGAGGCAGAGGGATTGGGGAGAGGAGGGGAGGGGAGGGGAAGAGAAGGAAAGGAGGGCCTGCCCGCAAGGCCATGTGTATTTTACATGCTTACGGTCGCTGGCGACCGTAAACGCTGATTGGCTCATTCTTGACAAATGATTGACAGATATTGGGATAGGTCATGACGAAAACCACAACACACTTTCATTCAGCTTCTTTGCTGAAACATGGTAAATGTTTATATATAGTTTTGGTAGTGAACGGCGAGTATTACTCAACTTTCAAGTAAGGTAAATTCTTTTGGCCTGACGACAGCCGATCTATCCGATCTGCTATCCGATGAAGCGGTATGCTGTTATAATATTAGGTCCAGCGAGATTTCTCGACGAGCTGAAACTCTTTCAATGTTCCTCAATCTAAGCTACATTTGTTTCCACACTTTGTTCCAAGCTAGAGTGGAATAATATAGTTATCATTTGAAGATGAAACATCAGCTTTCTTGGTGAATAATTCGAACTGGTTTTATTGTTGTATCACATGCAGCCGTTGATTATGCCATCAAGGTTCGAATTACAACCGTCTCTGTGTTCTATAAATCGCTCGTAAAACCTGACTTTATTTTTACTTCAATTAAAAGCAATTATCCCATGTCGTTCTTTGAATGTTAGATTTTCTATGAGGGTAATTGCTTTCACAAGAAATGGCGTATTCAAAGTTAAACTACCAACGTACAAACAAGGCCAGTTAGTATCAAGCTGAGAAGTTCTGGTAAGCCCTTACTTCCGGTGCGCTATTTTATGTAGTGGGCGGTTAACTAATTAAGACAGCCTTGCAGGCAGGCTCTCCTTTCCTTCTCCTCCCTCCACCCCCCCCCCCCCCCTTCCCCTCCCCTCCCCTCTCCCCTTTCCCCCAGAGAGCCAGGCTACGCAGACTACTACTTTGACGGCAGTTTGAGCACAACATGGAAACGAGGCTGCAACCAAAACACGAGATTATGCACTTATCATCGGCTTCCACGAGGGGGGGACCCCGGGCTAAACTGGGGGAAATATCGTGACTTAGAATTAAATCCTTCCCCCAGCCCCTGGGAGAATTGTGGTGGATAGGTAAAATGGTTTAAAATCGACACACTACTAGTAGACTGGTACCTAGACAACATGGCGGCCGTACAGCAATGTGAGAAAGGCGAGAACAGTTGCTCAGTTTACTGCAGTAAAGGAAAGTACTCTTGTCTTAATCACTAGATATGTGTTGATACTATATGCATGCCTTTCAACAAGGTAATAATGTTGATTAAAAGCAGTTTAGAAAATTAAGAAATTCCCAAATACTTTTATTGTAAATTTTGCTTTTTAATAAATTTAACTTCTGTTTCACAGATTTAGTGTGTGCACTCTGTTTGTTGACAGTTTAATTTTATTTGTGAATTTTCATTTAACTTTACCCGGGTACTGGTGAAATATAGGGGTATTTTCTACAAAAACTTGCCCAATACCTGGGGAAATAAGACACCTTTGCTCTGGACTCAAAGCAAAGTCCCCACATTAGCCCGGGGGTCCCCCCCCCCCCCCTCCCCCTCGTGGAAGCCGATCACAAGTGCATTATGCAAATTTTAAAGTCAATAAAAAGCCAATTAAACCGAACATTTTAAGTTAAAATCAATCTAATTTCTAGCAAATATCATTTGTTAAAGTTCTTATGCATTTTTCAAAACTTTTAGAAGAACGTTTTAGACAATATCCTATTTACTATATTGAAGTATGATTACTACAGAATATGACATTTTAATTTACGTTAAATCATTATTACCGTTTCTTGCTTTATTATAGTATAAATTATTTTCATTCAATTGTATTTGGAAGTATATTGTAGCGAATAAATGAATAGATACATAGACAGATAAATAAATAATAAATAAATGAATAAAATATTATGCAAAACTGCCATGTCTAAGAGCGTGCAAATTTTGGGATTTATAAATCGCAGGTTTTCGAAGCGTTGCAAATTTTGTGATTTATAAATCGCAAGCTAAATAACAAAAAAAAAAATGAAGAAAAACAGTTAAACTAGACGCTCTATGAGCGTGAAGTCGGGCTGTTGAGGATTATGCAGTTTAGTCTATTAGCCCAGTAGGAGTGGTGGGACCCAGTTTTTGACAGCTAGAGATAACTGGAGCTATAACACTGATGCCCCTTGGATATACTCTGAAGATATTAATAATCTTAATGAATACTCCAGTTTCGAGATCTCTTTTACTCTTTTGTTAGCCTCAATTGTATGTAAAATATGCAGAAATTTAGATAAAACTCGTGAGATTTCGATATATTTTTATTGTCTTCTATGCTCACAAATCTCTTTCATTTGCACGGACTGTTATAGGCTCAGATCTCAGCCGTTGGGGTTACTCGCGGGCGCACGAAACCCCAACGGCTGAAATCTGAGCCTAGGACTGTTACTGAACAAAAGAATATAAAAGAGATCTCGAAACTGGAGTATTAATCTTAATTGTCTTTTCAAGACAAATTTGTAAAATGTAGATGAAAAATATTACAGAAACACCGTATTTCATGACTTTAACGCACTGATCCCTTTGAAATACACTAAAAGAGCATTACAAAGTGAACTGTATAAATGGTACAAATACCTATGATGACGACGTAAAAATGTTGTAAAAACAAATCAAAGGCCCGCTATGGCCAACTCGTGGATCATTGTTAGAACATTTTGAAAGCGCTTAGTGTTTAGACCACTTTTAATGTTGACTTTGTAAGTTATATTTAAAAAATCTCACAATTTCATATGAAAATAATGATGTTAGCATATTGAAAAGACATGGCATTGATTTCAAACAAATAAAACTTTATTTATAATAGATTTGTAAGTTGATGTAATTCTGAACTTTCTATAATAAACGTAAGATATCATTAAATTACAATATATATATGTATAAATCTTAATTGTAAGGCCTACTCCGGGCCTTAAAATCGCCGTACTTTTAGGCGATCTAAAGCGATCTTAGTCGATGTTAGGTGATTTTAGCAAAAAGCTCTTAAACTCTTAGGCGGTGTTAGGTGATTTAAGGCGTTCTGAGCGATCTTATGAACCGGAGAAGGCCTATTTGTACATGTAGATTAACTATTAAAAAAATGAATTATGTTTTGAAAATATTGATATTTATCAAAAAACGTATAATTATATTAGTAACTTGTTTCTTTTCTTTGGTGGCAGTTCGTATTGGAATAATCCAGCTTTCATGTCGTTGTTTTTATCTACTTGGCTGATTAATCTGCTTTCTGGGAATTCGAGGATCGAGTTGGCTCGAGTCAATCTCGTCCCCATTCGCCGCTAGCTCTTACTGCGCATGTTCAGGCTCGACGAACTATCTTGGCTCTGGCAAACTCCAAACCGGATGCCCAGAATCTGAGCATTTTTGCACTGCGCATGTTTGATTAAAATCATTCAACCTCATTGGCGTTGCTACGTCGCAATAGGAGGTTAATTAGACTAATAATAGAATTTCCGTGGGATATATTTGTCTTCACAGACGTTATTGATAACAGAATGCAATCAAATTTTAACCTGGAAATTATTTCATGTATAATCAGAAATGCTATCTGTTCAAATATACATTTAATTAAATAATATCTTGATCGATCCACTGGTAAAAAATGCTTTCATATAGGCATAAAGGATTAGAAAGGATTTTTTTGATGAGAATATAGCGAGTCAGTGGCTGCAAGCTGAAGTAAAATCAGTCGCTATTTACGGGTCAAGAATAATAACTAAACAGCAGAGCTCACGCGAAGAATTCTGAGAAATTTTGCTACGACAACAGTTCTTGATGATAAACTTTCCTTACCCCGTATTCAGGTGGTTTGTATTAACAATTTTCTGATACATTTTCGGTTTCGTTGAGAATCGACCGTTATTTTTGAACTTCCGGTCAATCGCTTTGTTTTCTCTAAGGACCAATCATGTGGCCGGATTCAGTTGGGTAAGCCAGAACCAAGATAGTTCGTCGAGCCTGAACATGCGCAGTAAGAGCTAGCGGCGAATGGGGACGAGATTGGGCTCGAGTAACTGACTGTCTGATATTGACATGTTTTAGAAAACCTCTTTCCGTAAAAACGTTAGAAAATAACAGCTAGCAATTGTATAATGACTTGAGCAAACAATATACCCAAATCCAACGCTGATTTGGAAGAGTAAATCGATGTGAAGTACGAGAAATCCAAATGAATTCAGGTCCAAGATGGCGATGTGCTTGGGCTTCCTGTGGTATTTGCGCATGCTCATGACGTAAGGTGGTCAAAACGCGACACAAAACATAGATACATAGATACATAGATTGACGAAACGGTAGAACTAAAGTCGGGCCGCCTATGGCTAGCCCGACTAATAATAAATTTACACTTGGCGCCCCATAATATTGTGGGGAAATATTTTTTTCCCCTTAATGTTAACGTTATTTACATTTCTAATTAAAAAAAACTAAATTTTAATAACATTTACGATGACTTACAATAATAGTATAGGGATATACTGATAAAGGGTTTTACATTTGATATACAAGCTATACGAAAGCCGTATATTGACTAGCGATGGCGGCTGGCTCTACACGCTACCGTTACTGATATAACCAACAATTCTCCTCGATCCCAGGACGTGCATGATTGCATATGTGTCAATAACTCACCTGGTTTTCTTTTATTTGACTCAAAACATAAAAAAATTCAGTTCTTGAAACTTAAACATGGAGTTTGAAAAGCCATAGCCATATGGCTAACTATAATCGACGAAACGAAATGAGTTTTTTGTCATGTCCCCTCCCCCCACGGGACGTGACCTCAAAACATGTCACAATTATGTTCATATAACTGACATCCTTTGCAGGCTTCAGAGTGTGGACTGTAGCTTCGGGTAAAACAAAGATTTTTGAAATAGGTGTATATAAAAATGATCGGTCACGAGATAAGAAAAAAAGCACTTTATTGGATTGCAAATACAAAACATCAAATAGGTACAAAATATAAAAACTAAATATAAAAACTGTTTACTGGAGAGTCAGCCGTTTATGTGATCTTCTAGCTATACACCATCCTCGGGAACCCAGGGGTAATCTTCTGTCGCTCGTTTCTCGCTCTCAGAATACATACCCCTTGCATGGAACGTATAGTCTATTGGAGCTGGTTCCCGAAGTCAAAATTCAGCTCTTTCCTGATTGGTGGATCCGCTGAGGTCGACCAATGAAAATAAGAAAACCATTCAAAGGAAGTCGTTAAATAATAGTTTGAATGGTTATCTTGATTTTCATCTTTATCAAGTTATGATAATTCCTGTATTAACAAAAACAGTTTCTCACTGAGCCATAGAATAGGGCTTTCTTGTGACTCTATTGTTTCCCAGAGATACTTCTCCAGAGTCTGTGCATGCTCTGGCTGTATTTTCTGTGGGCTTGGTTGTAGTAACATCAATAGAAGTACACGGTTTATCTCACACTCATGATGACATCCTTGTACGTACTGTGTATTGAGAAATCTTTATTACCCTCGAAGGAACCTCTTTCTTGAGCATGGTAGGCCATTTCAGTGAAAATTGACAAAGCACCATCAATTGAAGTTGTGATGTCATTTTTTTGCTATGTACGTTTTGTACCAATTCAAATCTTTTGGGAATAAGATTATTTGTTCTATGTATTTCAATGTCACATGGAAGCTTTTTGACAAATGTTTTTACTCCCAGCTGAGGTTTTGAATTGGGTCAAATCACTATAATACGAAATAGGTACTGGGAGATTACTTCAGAGTGTTTTGTCCTTTTTGATTGACATGTGCTTGATCAGCTATCAATGTAGTACCCCATACTAAGAATAGTTTCAGAACTAGCACCAGAAAGGTCTTAGTTTGCAAAATCGTTTATTAATAATAATCAGTATGTGCTTTTTGTTGCAAAAGGACAAAGTTGCCCAACCAAGTGCACTCCTGAACAATGTGCCGCAGCTACAGTTCAGACTTTACAGAGGACTGTTCCTGTTGCTGTTCCTGGTATTACCTTTTTGTCTGGTGGCCAGTCAGAGGAACAAGCATCTGTACATCTTAATGCTATCAATAAGCATCCTGGTAAGTGAACTGCAAAAATATTACAATATTATTGCAGCTTGTTATGAAGTTGGTATTGTTTGCTGCTGTTTGTACTTTGTGATCAGTGACAGGCTCATAACATAACATACTACACTCATCTACAATTCCCTTCTATAAAAGAGTGGGAGGTTGAGGACTAGTTGGATGTGCAGGGGCAGGGGTTCTTTCTTTGTCCAAGTGATAGGGGTGATCGGCAGAGGTTTTGGAAACGACCCCTATACATACGCACATATAAAAATAACTGATAAAGCCTTATCGATTTCTACCCCAACAAAGCAACAAAACAGAGTAAAAATGACTCTTACAGGTATGAAATCATGTTAAGTAACTGATTTTTGAGCCAAAATCCTAAAATGACCATAAAAGGTACGCACATGAAATATTTTAACCCTAAAAGGTACCGCGATCACACCTACCCCTTGGACAAAGGGAGAACCCCCCCCCTTCTAACCAAACAAGTATCCACAACTCCAACTAGTTCCAAACCTCCAACTCGTTTCTGAAGAGATAAATATTACAGCTAAATACAAAGAAAAACTTGATAGAGTTCCTCTCTTTTTCTCAGGCAAGAAACCATGGGGTCTTACTTTCTCATTTGGCAGAGCTCTACAAGCAAGTGCACTGAAAGCATGGAGTGGCAAAAGTGACAATGTCAAGGCAGGACAAGAGGAGTTCTTGAAGCGTGCTACTGTAAATGGTCTAGCAGCTAAAGGACAGTATCAAGGAGGCGGACAAAGCGTTGCAGGACAGGACAGCCTGTTTATTGCAAAACATCAGTACTAAGCAGATGACAAAGGAAAACCTCATTCCTGGGAAAACTATTGAAGTTAAATCCTTAACTTGTATGCTATTACACAGGGTTCGTGCTACTCCTTAAACTCCTTGAAAACTCCTTAGATTTGATTTACGTTTTTAAGGGCACTTGAAAAGCCCTTGAATTTTAGAAAATCAGCAAAAACTCCTTAAAAACTCCTTAATTCTAGCTAGAGTAGGGTAAAAATTCCAGTATTGCAAATTCAAGTTAAGTAAAAATCATAGTATTGTACATCATTTTCGTAAATTTTCGTATATCAAAGTTGTCGCAAAAAGTGCTTAAAAATTACTTTTTGGTCCTTGAAAACTCCCTAGATTCTGTTTACTGACATCAGCACGAACCCTGATTACAAAAGCTTGTTACTTTCTGACATTAAGCACTTTAAAAGTGATTATCATATATTATCATTATTAACATAAAACATCAGTTAGTGGTATTACTCTTTTTTATGGCATATAAGTTACTGTTTGTACTTCAATAATACCAAAACTCAGAGGATTACAGAGATCAACAAGAAGATACTGTAACAGTTTTGTTGAATTTTATAAAAAGTACCCATATATCCTTTAGTAAATCAACACTAACAGTGAGCTTGGGCTGTGTTCTCAACAATATATACAATAGACATTCCCTAATTCGCTTCTCTGATGTCTAGATTCATCCTCTTTAGCCTCGACTTGAATCTATTGTTTTGTGATGCGAATTCAGGCAAAGGTCTATTCCAGAGCCCCTGGGTTATAAAGGTAAAGCATTATTATCTTACAGCTTACAGTAGCAGGTAGAGTGGAGGCATTTAACCTGTGAAATAGAAATTGCTTGCTAAAGTGTAATAGTTAGACAACAAATTGGAATTAGGGTCTACTAAATGAAATCTATTTCACAGGTTTAATTTCGACCTCACTATAATGGGCTCCTGATAATAGAACTTGGGGCAAAGAGTGTACTTATGAGCTTACCAACTTTCTTCGATGATTAGTGTTCTATTTTATGGATATTTCCATGCTCCGCCTGAAAACTGTCAAAGTGTAAATTATGGCAATTATCAATTTGCACCAGCCTTTCACTTGTATGATCCAGGTTTCGATTCCTGGCTTCGGCACCGGATCATATGTCAATTGAGTTTGTTTGATGTGTTGTTTTCTACCATGCCACAAGGGTTTTTCTCTGAGTATTTCGGGTTTTTTCCTCCCTAGACAAAAATCAACCACCCTCGGACATTCTCTTACCCAGACCCTTCTCAGCTTCACTGATCAAAGGCTCTGGTCGGACACAAACCGGAACAATCTCGTAGCCAGCGCCCAAGTAACTTTTGATCTGCGACGATGAACCCCCGTTTTATATCCGCCTCTGCTTATGTAACTATTGAGGCTGGTTTCTGACTTCTAGAGAAAATAAGGGTACGAACAGTTTTGCTGTTGGTGTATGTGGCTATACTTATCTTGCACCACTTTAAACAAATACTCACTAAAATAAATCGCCGAGATAGACAAACCAAGAGTGTTCACTATTAAATGGTATCTCCATCTCTTTCTCCATACTCTTCCAACAGCAATGTTCATCACTCGAGTTTGAATCACGAGCGAAATTGTGTTGAAGACTAAATCGATAAAAAGTCCAGCAGAAACTCGCTTAAAGAACTCAACAATTACGTCCCTGTTGACATTGGGCTTTTCTTGAGTGTAAAGAATCTGATAGACCGTCATATAACCTAATGAGCTCACCAGTCCGGTCGCTTCTTGCAGAATGATCTGGATTGTGAGGTCTGCCACGAAGCGCCTGCTGCGAAGACTTCGGTATTTCGGCGTAGGGGTGTTTCTTCGTAGAACATAACGATGCAAACATTCCCAGATCTGGTCCCTCATTGTGACCGTAATCCTCTCAACAAGATCTATCGCAGCATGAGCAATTCCTAGCGCTACAAAAAGACCAAAATTAGTTATATCCGACTGCATAACTCTGAAGACAACAGCTGAGGCGGCATAAAGACAAGGTACGAGAGCAATGGCGCTCCCAGGGTGAACGATCCCACTCAACGTTTGTGCCCCAAGTCGGGCTACTACCTTTGGAATAGCAGTGACAATCGGAGAGAGGAATGCAATGATAACTTTGAAATGATCATCTTGTTCGACATACCAAGGAAATATTCCATAGACTAATATCAATGCTGCTGGCAGCCCGAGGACAAACTGAGCGGAAAGTATGAAGTCGAGTTTTAAAGTATTCTTTAAAGACAGCGGGTAAAACTTTCGAGCTAGTAGATAGTTGTTGATGAGGATAACACAAGTGAATAAGACATTCAAAGGAAACGACATCCAAGAGACTTGGTATTTTCCAATCATTTGGAGGTAAAGACGATATGTCGTGTCCATAAAGGCAGCTAAAACATTCAGGGTCAGGAGATGCAGGTCTTTGATGAGAGATAATGGAAAGACTGCTATTATGCAGGTGAAATCCCACATCTGAATTAAGCCTCCTTCGATTGCCTGGGTTGTGACTCGCATGCTTTGGACCTTTGATGGATAGAAATGCAAATAAGGATAATTAGATGATCTTGATAATGATGATGATGATGATGATGTTGATGTTGATGATTTTGATGATGATGATGACAGTAGGCCAGGTATTCAATCGGCACGTATATCCTTTTCCTGCCACATGTGTATGACTTTTGTGTATGATTTATAAAAAACTAAACTAGTGATGATGAGATGATGATTATTAGATGATCGATGATGGTTAGATGATGGTGACGATGGTGATGATTGGATGGTGATGATGATTAGATGATGATGACGGTGATGATGATTTGATGGTGATGATGATTAGATAATGATGATGATGATGATTGGATGGTGATGATGATTAGATAATGATGATGATGATGATGATGATTGGATGGTGATGATGATTAGATGATGATGATTGGATGGTGATGATGATTGGATGATGATGGTGGTGATGATGATGATGATGATGATGATGATGATGATGATGATGATGATTGGATGGTGATGATGATTAGATGATGATGATGGTGATAATGATTGGATTGTAATGATGATTGGATGGTGATCATGAGGGTGATGATGATTGGATGGTGATCATGATTGGATGGTGATCATGATGGTAATGATGATTGGATGGTGATCATGATGGTGATGATGATTAGATGATGATGATGGTGGTGATGATGATTGGATGGTGATGATGATGGTGATGATGATTGGATGGTGATCATGATGGTGATGATGATTAGATGATGATGATGGTGGTGATCATGATTGGATGGTGATCATGATGGTAATGATGATTGGATGGTGATCATGATGGTGATGATGATTAGATGTTGATGATGGTGGTGATCATGATTGGATGGTGATCATGATGGTAATGATGATTGGATGGTGATCATGATGGTGATGATGATTAGATGATGATGATGGTGGTGATCATGATTGGATGATGATGATGATGGTGATGATGATTTGATAATGATGATGATGATGACTGGATGGTGATGATGATTAGATGATGATGATGATGATGTTTGTGATGATGATGATGATGATGATGATGATGATTGGATGGTGATGATGATTAGATGATGATGATGATGATGATGATGATGGTGATGATGATGATGATTGGTGATGGTGATGATCATTAGATGATGATGATGATGATGATGATGATGATGGTGATGATGATGGTGATGGTGATGATGATTGGATGGTGATGATGATTAGATGGTGATGATGATGGTGATGATGATTGGATGGTGATGATGATTAGATAATGATGATGATGATGATTGGATGGTGATGATGATGGTGATGATGATGATGATGATGATGGTGATGATGGTGGTGATGATGATTAGATGATTATGATGATGATGATGATTGGATGGTGATGATGATGATGATGATGATGATGATGATGATGATGATTGGATGGTGATGATGATTAGATGATGATGATGATGATGATGGTGATGATGATTGGATGATTCGATGGTGATGATGATGATGATGATGATGATTGGATGGTGATGATGATGATGATGATGATGATGATGATTGGATGGTGATGATTATAAGATGATGATGATGATGATGATGATGATGATGATGATGATTGGATGGTGATGATTGGATGGTGATGATCACTAGATGATGATGATGATGATGATTGGATGTTGATGATGAGGATGAGGATGATGATGATGATGATGATGATGATGATGATTGGATGGTGATGATGATGGTGATGATGATGATGATGATGATGATGATGGTGATGATGGTGGTGATGATGATTAGATGATTATGATGATGATGATGATTGGATGGTGATGATGATGATGATGATGATGATGATGATGATGATTGGATGATTCGATGGTGATGATGATTGGATGGTGATGATGATTAGATGATGATGATGATGATGATGATGATTGGATGGTGATGATCATTAGATGATGATGATGATGATGATGATGATGATGATTGGATGGTGATGATGATTAGATGATGATGATGATGATTGGATGGTGATGATCATTAGATGATGATGATGATGATGATGATTGGATGGTGATGATGATGATGATGATTGGATGGTGATGATGATGATAATGATGATGATGATGATGATTGGATGGTGATGATGATTAGATGATGATGATGATGATGATGATGATGATTGGATGGTGATGATGATGATGATGATGATGATGATGATGATGATGATTGGATGGTGATGATGATTAGATAATGATGATGATGATTGGATGGTGATGATGATGATGATGATGGTGATGATGATTGGATGATGATGTTGGTGATGATAACGAGCCAGAACCATTAAGCCGTTTCTACGGATTAACTCTCATCCAATTAAAAACATGTCAACACTTTGTCTTAAAAACCTTACTTACCCCCTCCCCTGAAAGACGTTGTTATCAGCGGCTACCAATTTATTTAGATTCAAACAAAAAGGAAAAAAAATTGGTTTTAAAAACTATAGTTAATAGCGTCATACAAATCGTTGATCGTTGATCTAATAAGACTTGTTGCTGATTTATCAGAAAAGCGCTTGAGTATATATATACGTTATATTCTGACAATTTGGAATATTATAAAGTTGCTGATTTATCAGACAAGCACTGATTCCCAGCTTCAATTAATATCTCAAGAATAATGTTAATGCTGATTTATCAGACAAGCGCTGATTCCCAGCTTCAACAACGAATTAATATATCAATAATAAAGTTAATGCTGATTTATCAGACAAGCACTGATTCCCAGCTTCAATTAATATCTCAAGAATAACGTTAATCAGCTGATTATGAAGAACTGACTCTCAGCTTCAATTAGTTTCATATCAAGAATAAAGTTAATGCTGATTTATCAGACAAGCGCTGATTCCCAGCTGTAATTGAAAAACTTACTTTAGCTTATATTATTCATATTAAACTGCGAATAACAATTCAAAGCATAAGACAATATTGACTATAAACATGATAGATATCATCCTACATGAGTTTGACCTTTCGGTTTTGTTTGCCGGTGTGTGTGTGGGGGGGGGGGGGGGGGGGGGCATCCTAAAACGCGGAACGACGGAATGGCGGAATATTCTAAAACGCGGAACGGCGGAATGGCGGAATATTCTACAACGCGGAACGGCAGAATATTCTAAAACGCGGAACGGCGGAATATTCTAAAAAGCGGAATTTTGAAAAAAAAAAAAAAAAAACTACTACTACTACTACTACTACTACTACTACTACTACTACTACTACTACTACCACTACTACTACTACTACTACTACTACTACTACTACTACTACTACTACTACTACTACTACTACTACTGCTGCTACTACTACTGCTACTGCTACTGCTACTGCTACTGCTACTGCTACTGCTACTGCTACTACTGCTGCTACTGCTACTACTGCTACTGCTACTGCTACTACTACTACTACTACTGCTGCTACTACTACTGCTACTGCTACTGCTACTGCTACTGCTACTGCTACTGCTACTGCTACTGCATGCTACTGCTACTGCTACTGCTACTGCTACTGCTACTGCTACTGCTACTGCTACTGCTACTGCTACTGCTACTGCTACTGCTACTGCTACTAATATTACTACTATACCATAGCGAATTAGGAATTATATTTTCGTCGAAGTATTCAGAACAATATGAATGATGTCGATTTGGTTTTCATCTGATGTATCTCTTGGTTGATACTATAATCATACCAATACATAAGACAACAATATATCGTTTCTTTTCGACTATATTTGTTTGTTGCAAAATTTTTAACCATTCTATTCTAAGACATAGAACACATTGTACATTGAACACTTTGAATATTTCTCCTGAGATATACATTCTTTTTGTCATTGTCATTAGTATTATTATTTTTATTTAATGTTATTTTTATTTATTCTTTTTTCATTTTTGTTTGTCATTCTTATTCTTATAATTCTTTTTATCAATATTCTTTTTATTAATTCTTTTATTAATTCTATATTTTTTTTATTTTCTTTGCTCTTTTTTTTTTTTAAATTCCGCGTTTTAGGATATTCCGGCGGAATATTCTAAAACGCGGAACGAATAGCCTGCGTTACAGACCCTTGTAAGCGCTCGAAACGTCTCCCGCCAACAAGCGTCTGCGCGCCGAGAGCAAAAATTCCATACTGATGACGTTGGAATGCAGTCACGCAATACACGAGTTAGCAGCAGTAACGCCGATAAACATGATAAACTATGCGATGCCGTTCGTGAAGTTTCTTCTATATTCTGGATTAATTCACTCACTGAAAGCCAGTTAAATGCTTTATTTAGCTTTTCTAATGGAAAAGATGCATTCGTTAGCCTTGCACAGACAATTCAATTATTTTTCAGGTTGTTCCTCCGAACTTCTCGAGCAATTTGTGGAAGGAAAATGCGATTATTATCGTCGTTTCTCCGCTGCCATCATGAAAGACCAAATGAATTATCTTCAGAGCATATATCGGAGACGAATACAAGCACATTAGTCTGTGATAAAAGCAAAACTATGACAACAGTGACTTATCGAACCGCCAGCGAAAGTTCACACGCCGTGTGAATATCTTAATTTAATGCATCGGATGCATGAGTCCTTCTCAAATCTCGCCATTAGATTGTAATAATTCGCTTTGATGTCTAATTAATGTCACAAATGTGCTCCATGAAATCATTATTTTTGAATGAATATAACTGTAGAAGTGTTGTTTGAGTTTATTGAAGATTTAAGTCGGCAAAAGTTCACGGCGTTGAAATCCTTCTCAAATCTTGACATGAGATTTTGATAATTCGCTGCAATGTATCATTCTTGTCTTTAATATGTTCTATGAAACCATTATTTTGAATAAATATAACTGTAGAAGTGTTGTTTGAGTTAAGATTTCAGTCAAAGAAGCGAAACCACTCTTGATTTGCATATGAGGTGTCAATTAAACAAAGTTGTCCAATCAGAGCTTTTGACCCGATCTGGGTCAAAGAACGTCATCAGTATGGAATTTTTGCTCTCGGCGCGCAGACGCTTGTTGGCGGGAGACGTTTCGAGCGCTTACAAGGGTCTGTAACGCAGGCTACGGAACGAACGGCGTTCATCACACACGATGTACACTATACAATAATACTAATACTAATACTACTACTACTAATAATAATATTAAATTTCTAACATTCCCCCTATAGTTTTCCATTTCAACTTATTAAAAAACTTAAGAGTATAAAAACTAAGAAAAGTATGTTCTAAGCACGTCATAGGGATTTGAGATTCTCTGGCCATAGTGTAAATTTTGAATATTAATTTCTCTTTTTATTTATTCTTTTTTCATTCTTCTTTTTAATTCATTATTTTTTTTATACTTTTTTTTACATTTTATTTATTTTTTCGTTTATTTTATTTTCTATTTTTAAAATTCCGCGTTTTAGAATATTCCGCCGTTCCGTGTTTTAGAATATTCCGCCGTTCCGCGTTTTAGAATATTCCGCCGTTCCGCGTTTTAGAATATTCCGCCGTTCCGCGTTTTAGGGTCGCCCGGTGGGGGGCGAACTGTTACGAACTGGACAACTTTAATACCATTGATAATTCAACGCTAAAGACTCCTATGTCTCCATTTATTTAGCTAGTAAAAAAGGTCAAGGAAGTTTGGGTTTACAAAGATTTGGTTCTAAGTGCTGAACAGTCTGGAGTTCTTTCAAGGCCGACATAAACCACTGAATCGAATTTGGCGCCATTTTTTGTCCAAGGCCAGGTGCATTTCCTCTGGCGGCAATAAACTGAATATTCACTGTATTCGGATGTTTAGACCTTACCTTACCTTTGTTTGTGACATAAGACAACAACTCTTCGTTACATCTCAACACTGGATGATTAGCTTTCTAATTGGTAAATGTATCAGAAAAAGTGTCGTTTATAGCGCACTCTTCAAACCATGCTTGTAAGGGGTGGACCATTAGAAGTTGGGGGAGGGGGGGGGGGGGGGGGGTGGCAATTCCCAAAATAAAAAACGTGCACAGCCAATGCGCCCCCAAAAAAATCCTACACAGAGCCAAGCTCAAAAAAAAAAAAAAAACGTGCAGAACCTTGAGGGGTAGCGAATGGTAAAATTTTAAAATCCGAGCCTGAGATTCTAGAAATATATCAGCTCATATATTTTATTACTGTTCAGTATTTAAAAATTCTAGACTCCGAGACATCAAAAACACGAAAACCCGAGACTTTGAGACATCAAAAACACAAAAATCCGAAACTTTGAGGCATCAAAAACACGAAAATCCGAGACTTTGAGGCATCAAAAACACGAAAATCCGAGACTTTGAGGCTTCAAAAACACGAAAATCCGAGACTTTGAGGCATCAAAACCACAAAAATCCGAAACTATGAGGCATCAAAAACACGAAAATGCGAGACTTTGAGACATTAAAAACACAAAAATTCGAGACTTACTTTGTATCACAAGTCGACCTCGGTGTGTTTTCCCGACAAAAAGTGAACAAATCGCCCGAAAGTTAGCTAATAAAAGTCGCGAAGTAACTGCGCGTAGTACCAGAACGGAAAATCGGACATTTCAAAAGTTTAACCAAAACACAAACAGTTGTTTTCGCTTTGAATTTCAGAGAACAACGTTCTGTAAAAAAAAAACGTGCAAGATCACTCTGATCTTGCACAACCTGTGCGGCGAAAAAAAATAACCTGCACAAAAATAATGCCACCCCCCCCCCCCCCCCCCTCCCCCACTTCTAATGGTCCACCCCTAATCTCGCTAACTTGACCTACGGGGAATGTTGCAAGCAGTTTCTCTTCCCTTCCCCATTAAGGATGTATTAGACACGAATATCATAGTAACTACCCCTCCCAATCTCTACATAAACGTCCTATTCCTGGCACCTCACAAATAGGATTAAGTTCACGAAACCGCAGGAATGCAGAACAACGTTCTGCATTCCAGGGCGTAACCAAGGGTTCTGGCTCGTTATGCCACCACCACCATCATTATTATAATTAAAATAAATACAAACCCTAAGTTGGTACAACGTTTCGACATCGTCAGATGTCATTATCAAGTGATTTTATTAATAAGATGTCAAGTAAATAAGTAGACCAATAATGATATGCTACATTGATTATGTACAATAAAGTAGAATAATTATGTGAAGAGTTTTGCTTTGATCGAGTCTGTCTGAATGTTCAGGTTGGGTGAACAAGATAAGCATTACTAAACAATTGATATATTTTGAAAGCATAGTAAATATGTACCTTTTTGGGCATCTGATTCCAGTGGCCTTTCATATCGTAACACCATTCACCAAAAGTAAAATCTAATATGATAATACCAACAACTAGTAAACCAATGATACTCCCACACACTGTCTGAATAAGCAAAACATTTTTTAGGCATTCCTTGAGAGTTGTTTTCAACGGCGGCAAACTTTTCTTCCAGGCCTTAGGATCTGCTGCGTCGTTCTCTGGAGGATCGAATTCTTGGAAGATGTGATCATCTTGATCGAATTCGATGAAATCAACAAGTAGGTCTGATTGTGGTCGTTCGCCGATCAATGCTTCTTCTAGTTCAGCAGGTTCAGCTGCTCGGTTGTTATATGTTGTATATGTTTCAATTAAAGCTATCCCAGTGCAGTTTTCCACAAGAAAGCTTATAAAGACTACTATTTCGGTGATCATTTTGGGAGCTGTCAGGGCTACCATGCAAGTCCAATTCCGAGAATTGTAACGCAATATTTGCTCTGTCTGTATCAATCAAAGGATTTCATTGTTTAAGTAGAATTCCGATCATGCCTATTATAACTAGATAACGCCTTCGCGTTTCACACGATCGTGAGATTATTGTTGTTATTATTTTCATCGATCGTTTTAGTAGTTTATATACAGAATTATTTCGATAGACATACTTCATTTCTTTCGATGGAGTTATTTCAGAAGTTTGTGAGAAGCTAGGAGGAGTAGTGCTTTAGAGAGAGCAGAAATTGGCGGCTGAGTTGTTGCTGGAACGAAGAGATATCCTGCTGTGGCCGTATTCACTATTGCCCAATGGTTTTGGCAAAAGTCTCATTTTCCGTGTGTTTGAAGAAGCCATGGAAATATTACTTCAACGTAATGTGTCCGTATTGGAATTGTTTGTCCCCTTGTTGGGATTGAGCAAGACCAGTTACTAGAAGTAAAGTCAGTGGGGATATTTAAAGTTGTTGCTCGCTGATTTCAATTGAAACGGCCGTGGATTATACTCCTGCCCAAAGCTGATCTTTGCCAGTGCAGAAGAACTACAAACTCATTTATTTAGAGAAACGTTTAAGAGTTAATAGAACTCTAATTTAAACAAGAGTTTAGAGATCGTTTATAGAGCTGATTATGGTAGATGAATCTCACACCATCGATCGAAACCATTGAATTATTGTACACAATTGAACCATATTTTCAGATTTCCGGCCTCTATTTGTGTGTTCATAACAATTTCAAACTGTACCTGGCAATTCTTACATGAGAAAGCAGTGGCCAGAAACACAGT
The DNA here is from genome assembly GCA_949775045.1 of Metridium senile. Lineage (NCBI taxonomy): Eukaryota > Metazoa > Cnidaria > Anthozoa > Actiniaria > Metridiidae > Metridium > Metridium senile. The sequence goes on from OX459095.1 coordinate 25,745,623, forward strand.
GTTCGTTCGTATTTCACGATTTTAGCATCTAGAGTAATATTTTTTTTGTGGTGCCAATCTCAAAAGTTAATAAATATTATAAGTGGTTTGTGAAAGCAAATCACTATTGAAAATGATACCAGATCACGTCGAAATTTATTAGTTAATTGCATATTGTTTAGTTGCATTTCTCAATTGACAGCTCTTAAATTCACCACGTATAATAGTCATTATCCAGCCTCTAAAAAAAATTGTAATAAAAATTACTACCACTTCAAAATCCCTCACTAGTGGAGTTGTAACTAGAGTAGCTGAATGAAATAAATTGACCCAATAACAACAAAACTCTTGAATTTGCATTGAGTTGAGTGATTGAAACCACATTTATTAACATGGCAATGTATTCTAGATGTCATGGGTACTTTCTTTGCAATATACTTGCGGATGACCTTTCTTAAATTCCTGCTTTTCTTCATTTAATATACGTGTAAGTTGTTTGATTCTGCTTGGTTCTCTCTATCACGTTGAAGTACAGCACGAGGTTTGTTTATTACACATTCCACGACATATTCAGAAGCAAGAAACTTTGCAAATCGAGACCTCAGACATTGTTTGGACATATAATCTTTATTAATTGTATTTACATCAACAGACAATTGTACAGCTTTTTCAAACAAATTACAATCGTTTTCTAACGACATTAACAAAATGTTCATGGACTGTTGTATTCTTACATATACGAGCGACACGAGCAAGATAAGACTTAATTAAGCGATTAAAATGCTAAATAAAATCGCCTTTTTATTTAACATTATTACGAAAACATCTTCATTCAATAGGCTTAATGAGCTTACAATAAGTAAAAAAACAAGTAAATAACATAAAAAAGTTTGTTATTTTGGTGTCTTCAGGACTTACATTAAATACCGTAGGTTGTTGTTTTCCAATATGGCAGACGTGTTCAAACTCACGTCTTGTCTCAGTTCGACCTTGATCTCTTCGGACGATACCTTGCTGCTTTCCATATCTTGTGAGGAATTCACTTCAGTATAGTTCGTTTTGTCACTGTCATTTGTATTGTCATTTGTGACATTTTTGCTATGATCATCAACGATCTGGTGTGAACTAGTGAGAACTATGAGATCATGGTTGACAAAAGCACCATTTGGGATCCCTGTGGTCGAGTTCGTAAAGCATCATGGGGGACTATACGCGACGTTGCCAGATAGATACATAGATAGATTGAAGAAAAGGTAGAACTAAAGTCGGGCCGCCTATGGCTAGCCCGACTAATTAGGGGGCGTATTAGGAAAACCAGGGTCATCATTGCAGGCTCTCCCTTCCTTTCCCCTCCCCCTCCCCTTCTCCTCTCCCCAATCCCCTAAGAGCCGCTACGCAGGCTATCTGTATCAAATAATCCCGTCAGGGGAGGGCTAGAGTAGGTTAGTAAGGTTCTTTCTCCGTGTACTCGATCACAGAATACGTCATCACCGTTCTGTTACTGCATAGTCCAGTCAATCTACGAAAATATTGACCTCAACCTGCCACTAATTGCAACAGAAGGTTTCTCAACGGTTTTCGACTAAGAATTATATGCCTTACAACATATAAAAAGTCCCTAAAAGTCCCAAGAGGGGAAGACAGCAAAAACGAGATTTTTTTGTGACTACTTTGATGCCTGCATAGCTGGCCCTGGGGGATTGGTACGGTGGCCCATGAGGGTCATGCCTTCTGTAGAAATATATAGCTCTTCTTCGTTGAAAAAGAACGTTTCCTTACAAATAAAGACACTTTCCCTACAAAAGTAAATCTCTTCTTTGAAAATATGAACGCCTTCTGTAGAAATATGAACGCTTTCCGTAGAAAAACGCTTTCCGTAGAAATATGAACCGCTTTCCGTAGAAATATGAACGCTTTCTGTAGAAATATGAACGCTTTCCGTAGAAATATGAACGCCTTCCGTAGAAATATGAACGCTTTCCGTAGAAATATAAACGCTTTCCGTAGAAATACGAACGCTTTCCGTAAAAATATAAACGCTTTCCGTAGAAATATGAACGCTTTCCGTAGAAATATGAACGCCTGCCGTAGAAATATGAACGCTTTCCGTAGAAATATAAACGCTTTCCGTAGAAATACGAACGCTTTCCGTAGAAATATAAACGCTTTCCGTAGAAATATGAACGCTTTCCGTAGAAATTTCAAAATCTTGCGCGCGCATGTGACCGGAAGAGAATGGGCACTAGCTCAATCAAAGATGGCGGACGACGAGGAAGCTGATGTTATAGCTCATTACTTCCATCTTGGGTATCAAAATGTAGTTATACTACAATTTATAAGGGAGTATCATGGCATTGCCATAAGTTTAAGTACATTGAAAAGGAGATTGAGAAAGTATGGTCTTAAAAGAAACAATTCAGACGATTGTACTCAACGTTTTATAATATACCTACCAATTTCCGGTGACTTTAGTCCACAATTGTGGCAAAACTTGCTGTCTTGATGAAGTTGGCATCCACATGCAACACAAAACGCCATCTTGGATATTGCCTAGGGCCCAGTCGACTAGTGCCCATTCTCTTTCGGTCACATGTTCGCGCATGCACTTGGGTTTTCTACGGAAAGCGTTTATATTTCTACGGAAAGCGTTCATATTTCTACGGAAGGCGTTCATATTTCTACGGAAAGCGTTTATATTTCTACGGAAAGCGTTCGTATTTCTACGGAAAGCGTTTATATTTCTACGGAAGGCGTTCATATTTCTACGGAAAGCGTTCATATTTCTACGGAAAGCGTTCATATTTCTACGGAAAGCGGTTCATATTTCTACGGAAAGCGTTTTTCTACGGAAAGCGTTCATATTTCTACAGAAGGCGTTCATATTTTCAAAGAAGAGATTTACTTTTGTAGGGAAAGTGTCTTTATTTGTAAGGAAACGTTCTTTTTCAACGAAGAAGAGCTATTCATTTCTACAGAAGGCATGACCCTCATGGGCCACCGTATCTAGGCACAGGCAGTCCAACTATTATCTTTGAGGATTTTTTTTAACTGACAATAAAGTTATTTTTAACCGCGCGCCGAGCGAGATACATATTGAACGCGCGGGTGGGGTTCCTGTGGTGTATTTGTTTGAATGCGTGCGGATGGGATTCCTGTGGCTTTTTGCGCGCATGCAAGCAATCATTCGTCGCTTCAAAGTCGCGCGAGGTATCGAAGAGGGAGGAGAGGGAGGTATTTTGACAAGGTATGAAACTTGGTCACGTGACAAATTTAGTTTCGCGCGTAGTAAATCAGCCATGGGAGAACATTTTAATTTCTCTTCGAATATATAAACTTTACGTTGATCTTCAACTACGGTAAAAGTATGATCAACTCCGAAAATCAGCAAATGGGTTCAAATAATTTTTTTAAAAAGGCAGCATGGAGTCGAGGTTCTTTCCAGGTTGCTAGGGCAGAGTTTTCGGTAAACAGTCGGATTTTACAATCGTGGAGCAATCGTGAAAATATCGATCGAGCCGCGGTACGCGGTGTTGTGAAATACCACATTCACCGAAAAAGTTGGCGATTACTTTCTTGCATTTAGCTAATGGATTGTTAAAATGACTTTAAATTGAAAATTAGAATACAGGAGAAGGTTTTTTATTGTGGAAATCATGGGCTGGCGAAGGGAGAGTCGAAAAGATCGTGATTTGCACTACATTCGCTGCTAGCTACAATGAGTTTAGCTTAACACTCAAAACACCTGATTCAAGTGAGCACTTGTACATGCTTTTGAAGGCACCGATGCTCTTCAATATTACGAAAACCTGGAGAAAGTTTTTCTAGTAGTTCTGGTGTTTGCAGGTAATGATTGGAGTTGAGGTTTTTATGTCAAAACGACTGATATTGTCTTGTACAAACCAACTAACAGCCGAGCTAAACGGTGAATTTGTGATGGCCGCTTTGCGAAGTTTTCCACGCTTGAAAAAAGCTCAACTTTATTTCGTGTTTAGTTAGTTAGCGGTTCCAACAATAGTAAATATGTTATGAAAGTGTGAAGCGTTTACAATTGTATTTTATAAGCTATTGCCGAAAAACGTTAGCCTCGCGTTCGGAGAAATATTTGCATAACGACACAGATTAGTCAAAGGTGAATATGCAAATATTCCTCCGAACGCGAGGATGTGGAACGGCCGAGTTCAGTGTTGTTGCTCGTAATAGAATAAATTATCAGAAGCGATATGCGATGCTTAGATACAGAAAATTGTGATTTTTAAAGAAAGTTCACTTTTTGCCGTCTCTACCTACTTTCAGTTAAAAAAATATTACTCATTTAATTTCAAAGCTATGAAAATGAAATTTTGATATGTTTATTAAAAATAATTGAGCATTAATATATCGAAAGTTCAAGGCAATCCTATGTATACTATTTATTCTAAGGCTCAATACTTTATATGCTTCAGATTTCGGCCTCAATTTTGAACCATGTTCATATCTTTTTTTCTAACCCAGATTTTCCAACTAAATTCACAGGAACTATAGCTTTATAAGTGATTATAAGATTCTAAAATTTTGATAACGATCGGACTGTTGAATTTGGAAATAATCGGTAAAAACTAAAAATAACGTCGTTTGAAAATCCACTGTTTCTAAGAAACCACTAAGAAAATTTACAAATAATGTACATCGCTAAAAGGTAGAATAACCAAATTATATTATATCAAAATTTCAGTTAAATTGGCGCGATACTTTTGCGAAGCGAGCGAGTTAAAAAAATCAAGAAATCTGCTTTTCGAAAGTTTTGATCCACCTTAAGCACAACATTTACGGATCATAAATACACTTTGAAGGAAAATCTCTTCACATTGTAAAATACACTATAGTTATATTTCAAATAAACATGGAAAGAAATTTCACATACTGGCTGTTTGTTCTTGTTGGTTTTAAAAGTGTACTCAGTGTAAATCCCTATGAAAAAAAAACAACACTTTTTGTTTTGAAAGAAAAGTTTTAACAACATTTTTTTTTTTCGGCGAGTCAGTCTTTCGGCGCTCGTCGTTGAATTTCCGTGCCCTAGCAAGCTGGAACAGACCTTGTATCAATATACTACTTTCTTCGATTTTTCTGTCGTACGTGCGATTCCGCGCGACCGAAAAATTGCTTGCAAAAAGCCACAGGAATCCCATCCGCAAGCTTTCAAACAAACACACCACAGGAACCCCACCCGCGCGCTCAATATGTATTTCGCTCGGCGCGCGGTTAAAAATAACTTTATTGTCATTAAAACAAATTATCAAAGAGAATAGTTGGGCTGCCTGTGATCTAGGCACAACCTGCCCGCAAGGCCATGTGTATCTTACATGCTTACGGTCGCTGGCGACCGTAAACGCTGATTGGCTCATTCTTGACAAATGATTGACAGATATTGGGATAGGTCATGACGAAAACCACAACACACTTTCATTCAGCTTCTTTGCTGAAACATGGTAAATGTTTATATATAGTTTTGGTAGTGAACGGCGAGTATTACTCAACTTTCAAGTAAGGTAAATTCTTTTGGCCTGACGACAGCCGATCTATCCGATCTGCTATCCGATGAAGCGGTATGCTGTTATAATATTAGGTCCAGCGAGATTTCTCGACGAGCTGAAACTCTTTCAATGTTCCTCAATCTAAGCTACATTTGTTTCCACACTTTGTTCCAAGCTAGAGTGGAATAATATAGTTATCATTTGAAGATGAAACATCAGCTTTCTTGGTGAATAATTCGAACTGGTTTTATTGTTGTATCACATGCAGCCGTTGATTATGCCATCAAAGTTCGAATTACAACCGTCTCTGTGTTCTATAAATCGCTCGTAAAACCTGACTTTATTTTTACTTGAATTAAAAGCAATTATCCCATGTCGTTCTTTGAATGTTAGATTTTCTATGAGGGTAATTGTTTTCACAAGAAATGGCGTATTCAAAGATAAACTACCAACCGCGTACAAACAAGGCCAGTTAGTATCAAGCTGAGAAGTTCTGGTAGGCCCTTACTTCCGGTGCGCTATTTTATGTAGTGGGCGGTTAACTAAATAAGACAGCCTTGCGGGCAGGCTCTCCCTTCCTTCTCCTCCCTCCACCCCCCCCCCCTCCCCTCCCCTTCCCTCTCCCCTTTCCCCCAGAGAGCCAGGCTACGCAGACTACTACTTTGATGGCAATTTGAGCACAACATGGAAACGAGGCTGCAACCAAAACACGAGATTATACACTTATCATCGGCTTCCACGAGGGGGGGACCCCGGGCTAAACTGGGGGAAATATCGTGACTTAGAATTAAATCCTTCCCCCAGCCCCTGGGAGAATTGTGGTGGATAGGTAAAATGGTTTAAAATCGACACACTACTAGTAGACTGGTACCTAGACAACATGGCGGCCGTACAGCAATGTGAGAAAGGCGAGAACAGCTGCTCAGTTTACTGCAGTAAAGGAAAGTACTCTTGTCTTAATCACTAGGTATGTGTTGATACTATATGCATGCCTTTCAACAAGGTAATAATGTTGATCAATAGCAGTTTAGAAAATTAAGAAATTCCCAAATACTTTTATTGTAAATTTTGCTTTTTAATAAATTTAACTTTGTTTCACCGATTTAGTGTGTGCACTCTGTTTGTTGACAGTTTAATTTTATTTGTGAATTTTCATTTAACTTTGCCCGGGTACTGGTGAAATATAGGGGTATTTTCTACAAAAACTTGCCCAATACCTGGGGAAATAAGACACCTTTGCTCTGGACTCAAAGCAAAGTCCCCACATTAGCCCGGGGTAAAATATGTAAAATATGCAGAAATTTAGATAAAACTCGTGAGATTTCGATATATTTTTATTGTCTTCTATGCTCACAAATCTCTTTCATTTGCACGGACTGTTATAGGCTCAGATCTCAGCCGTTGGGGTTACTCGCGGGCGCACGAAACCCCAACGGCTGAAATCTGAGCCTAGGACTGTTACTGAACAAAAGAATATATTACATGGTTTTGAGGCTAACACTGAGTAAAAGAGATCTCGAAACTGGAGTATTAATCTTAATTAGCCTACTCCAGGCCTTAAAATCGCCGTAATTTTAGGCGATCTAAAGCGATCTTAGTCGATGTTAGGTGATTTTAGCAAAAAGCTCTTAAACTCTTAGGCGGTGTTAGGTGATTTAAGGCGTTCTGAGCGATCTTATGAACCGGAGAAGGCCTATTTGTACATGTAGATTAACTATTAAAAAAATGAATTATGTTTTGAAAATATTGATATTTATCAATAAACGTATAATTATAGTAGTAACTTGTTTCTTTGCTTTGGTGGCAGTTCGTATTGGAATAATCCAGCTTTCATGTCGTTGTTTTTATCTACTTGGCTGATTAATCTGCTTTCTGGGAATTCGAGGATCGAGTTGGCTCGAGTCAATCTCGTCCCCATTCGCCGCTAGCTCTTACTGCGCATGTTCAGGCTCGACGAACTATCTTGGCTCTGGCAAACTCCAAACCGGATGACCAGAATCTGGGCATTTTAGCACTGCGCATGTTTGATTAAAATCCTTCAACCTCATTGGCGTTGCTACGTCGCAATAGGAGGTTAATTAGACTAATAATAGAATTTCCGTGGGATATATTTGTCTTCACAGACGTTATTGATAACAGAATGCAATCAAATTTTAACCTGGAAATTATTTCATGTTTAATCAGAAATGCTATCTGTTCAAATATACATTTAATTATATAATATCTTGATCGATCCACTGGTAAAAAATGCTTTCATATAGGCATAAAGGATTAGAAAGGATTTTTTTGATGAGAATATAGCGAGTCAAAGGCTGCAAGCTGAAGTAAAATCAGTCGCTATTTACGGGTCAAGAATAATAACTAAACAGCAGAGCTCACGCGAAGAATTCTGAGAAATTTTGCTACGACAACAGTTCTTGATGATAAACTTTCCTTACCCCGTATTCAGGTGGTTTGTATTAGCAATTTTCTGATATATTTTCGGTTTCGTTGAGAATCGACCGTTATTTTTGAACTTCCGGTCAATCGCTTTGTTTTCTCTAAGGACCAATCATGTGGCCGGATTCAGTTGGGTAAGCCAGAACCAAGATAGTTCGTCGAGCCTGAACATGCGCAGTAAGAGCTAGCGGCGAATGGGGACGAGATTGGGCTCGAGTATAACTGACTGTCTGATATTGACATGTTTTAGAAAACCTCTTTCCGTAAAAACGTTAGAAAATAACAGCTAGCAATTGTATAATGACTTGAGCAAACAATATACCCAAATCCAACGCTGATTTGGAAGAGTAAATCGATGTGAAGTACGAGAAATCCAAATGAATTCAGGTTCAAATCCAAGATGGCGATGTGCTTGGGCTTCCTGTGGTATTTGCGCATGCTCATGAAGTAAGGTGGTCAAAACGCGACACAAAACATAGATACATAGTTGTAGATGAGGCATGATCGTCCGGGGTGGTGTAGTCTTGAGAAAGACTGATGGTGTTAATGTCTGACGTTTCGACAACCTGAGCGGAAGTCATCTTCAGAGTAAAGAAAATGAAAAGACAGCGGTGTTATTTATGTGTCTGGTTCGTCGGTAATGTTGTTGTTGATGCGTGGGTAGGTGTTAGTCATTGTGTTAGCGGAAAGCTTGAAGTCGTTAATGAGTCTATTGTAGGAAGCCGGTAGTGTTATGCAACGGTTAAGTGGCTTTTGTTCTAAGCCGGTGTACCAGCTTTCAAGTAGTCGGCGTTGGTGATAGTTGGTGCAATGTGTAATGGAGGCGGCAGAGTCCCAGTTAATGGAGTGGCCAGTATGTTTGTGATGTTCCGCAATGTGGTTGTTAGGGTCTTTGTTTTTCGTGGCACGTTTATGTTCAGTCAGTCTCGTGTTCAAATTTCTGCCGGTCTCACCGATGTAGGTAGCGTTACAGTCGGAACAAGCTATTTTGTAAATAGCTCCTTGTCTGTTAATGGGTTCGTCTTTGTCCTTAACGTTAGTCAATAAACGTCTTAATGTCATAGTAGGCTTGTGAGCAACGCGAATGTTGTAGGGTTGTAATATGCGTTGAATGGTCTCAGAAGTACCTCTGATGTACGGTATGGTAGCAGTGGCTGTGGGTTGATTGTCGGTTCTGTCAGTAAGTGAAGTGTTTTTGTGAATGTTTCGTTTGACGAAATCTACATTGTAATTGTTCTTATCGAACACACTTTGCAAATATTCGTACTCGTCATGAAGTTTGTCAGGTGAATCACAAACACGTTGTGCACGTCGAGTCAAAGTCTTAATAGTGGTAGCTTTGTGTGAGGTGGGATTGTAAGATGTCTGGTCGAGCAGTCTGTCAGTGTGAGTAGGTTTACGGTATACAGTTGTATGTAAGCGATTGTCAGAGTGAGTTACCAAACAGTCTAGAAAAGGTATAGCACCATTTTTTTCGATCTCTTTGGTGAACTGTATGTGAGTGTTTTGTTTGTTCAGGTGGTCATGAAACTCGTTGATGTCGTCAGTAGGTAGTGCAGTGATAGTGTCGTCAACGTAACGTAACCAAAAAGGTAGTTGTTGTCTGAATGTAGCAAGAGCTTTCTTCTCGATGTTCTGCATAACAATTTCTGATACAACGACAGAAACTGGAGAGCCCATAGCTGTGCCGTGTAGTTGTTTGTAGTGTTTGCCGTTGTACTGAAAGTAAGTGGAAGTAAGGCAAAGTGAAAGTAAGTCCATGATGTCATTCGTAGGTATGGGTAACGGTGTGTCGTCAGCATGTTGTGTGATGGCAGTCTGGGTGCAGTCTAATGCCAGTTGAAGTGGAATACTGGTGAACAGTGACTTCACATCAAAAGACACAAGTTTGTGATTGTCTGGAATGTGAACGTTCTGAATGGCGTCGATGAACTGGTCAGTGGATTGTAGCCGATATGTGGATTTGTTGGTGAGTGGTTGTAAAATGGCTGTCAAGTACTTGGACAGTTCGTAAGTAGGTGAGCCACAGAAGGACACTATGGGTCGCATCGGTATGTCTGGTTTGTGAAGTTTGGGAAGTCCGTAGAGTTTTGGTGTTTGAGGAACAGAACATCGTAGTCGGTAGTAACATGGACCTTCTAAAATGTCTGCTTTCTTGAGTGCGAGTAGTTTGATGTTGAGTTTGCGTTGTAATGAAGGTGTGGGGTCTTTAGTCAGTTGTTGGTAGGTGTCTTTGTCGTTAACGAGAACGTCCATCTTATCAAAGTAGTCCGTCTTGTCCATGACAACAGTAACACGTCCTTTGTCGGCCGGTAGTATCACAATGTCGTCGTCGTTCTTGAGTCGTTTCAGTGCTCTCTGTTCGTCTCTGTTTAAATTGCTTTCGAGTCTGGGGGTGGATTGTATGGCTGATGCGATCCTTGCTCTAATGTTATCCTTTTCAGGCTCAGGTATGTCACTCTGGCGAAAGAGGACTGCCTCAACACTAGAAACAATAGTGTCTGTTGGTATGCGTTTGGGTGTGATGGAGTGTTTGAGTCCGTATGCGAGTACGTGTGTTTCAGTCTGGTCTAATGGTCGGGAAGAAATATTCCTAACCCAGTTGTCGTCATGTTTGCGTTGTTTTCTGTCTTTGTGTGCTTTCAGTTTGTTAAGTTTCTGTACGTGTTTAGTCCGGCATTTGTCAGCAGTTTTGTGTGCTCGTTTGTCAGCGATGTCCTGTACGGTGTCAAATAAGTAAGGTGGTAAATGTAGTGATAGTTGGTGTTGTAATTGTTGTAATTGTCTGTTGTAATGTAGCAGTCGTCGGTGGTTGTCGTTGATCCGTGCTTTGATCAGTCGTCGTCTTGTAGAACTTACGATACGTATGGCTTCACGGGTGTTGAGTGGAGACTTGATCCTAAGTCCGGCTGGAACGAGACCGAGGTCTTTGCAACGGTGGTTGAACCAAAGCTGTTGGCGGGTCTGTCTAATCTTGGCTACGAGTGAGATGTAATTCGTAGTAAGCTTTTCGCTCTGACGTCCAAGAGAACGTATAAGAGTGAATGGTCTGATCCCAGGTGTAATCGATTACACCTGGGATCAGACCATTCACTCTTATAGATACATAGATTGACGAAACGGAAGAACTAAAGTCGGACCGCCTTTGGCTAGCCCGACTAATAATAAATTTACACTTGGCGCCCCATAAAATTGTAAGGAAATATTTTTTTCCCCTTAATGTTAACGTTATTTACATTTCTAATAAAAAAAACTAAATTTTAATAACATTTACGATGACTTACAATAATAGTATAGGGATATACTGATATAGGGTTTTACATTTGATATACAAGCTATACGAAAGCCGTATATTGACTAGCGATGGCGGCTGGCTCTACACGCTACCGTGAGTGATAACCAACAATTATCCTCGATCCCAGGACGTGCATGATTGCATATGTGTCAATAACTCACCTGGTTTTCTTTTATTTGACTCAAAACATAAAAAAAAATTCAGTTCTTGAAACTTAAACATGGAGTTTGAAAAGCCATAGCCATATGGCTAACTATAATCGACGAAACGAAATGAGTTTTTTTGTCATGTCCCCTCCCCCCACGGGACGTGACCTCAAAACATGTCACAATTATGTTCATATAACTGACATCCTTTGCAGGCTTCAGAGTGTGGACTGTAGCTTCGGGTAAAACAAAGATTTTTGAAATAGGTGTATATAAAAATGATCGGTCACGAGATAAGAAAAAAGCACTTTATTGGATTGCAAATACAAAACATCAAATATGTACAAAATATAAAAACTAAATATAAAAACTGTTTACTGGAGAGTCAGCCGTTTATGTGATCTTCTAGCTATACACCATCCTCGGAAACCCAGGGGTAATCTTCTGTCGCTCGTTTCTCGCTCCCAGAATACATACCCCTTGCATGGAACGTATAGTATGTTGGAGCTTGTTCCCGAAGTCAAAGTTCAGCTCTTTCCTGATTGGTGGATCCGCTGAGGTCGACCAATGAAAATAAGAAAACCATTCAAAGGAAGTCGTTAAATAATAGTTTGAATGGTTATCGATCTTGATTTTCATCTTTATCAAGTTATGATAATTCCTGTATTAACAAAAACAGTTCCTCACTGAGCCATAGAATAGGGCTTTCTTGTGACTCTATAGTTTCCCAGAGATACTTCTCCAGAGTCTGTGCATGCTCTGGCTGTATTTTCTGTGGGCTTGGCCTGTAGTAACATCAATAGAAGTATACGGTTTATCTCACACTAGCTCATGATGATATCCTTAAATGAGTTAAGGCCTGGGTCAGGCAGCCATTTTTAATAAAATGTTAGTAATTCTGATTTCGATCTTCGTTTCAAAAGTTAAATCATTTAACTTAGGCACATGTTAGTTTTTAATGAAAGTGTAAATTTTTTGGTGCAAGCATGGCATTCCCTTGATCACGTGACCAGCATCATAGTCGAGAAAACCTCAAAATTTCATAGCAAAATGGGGTAGATAGAGTCACCAGCCAGATTGTTCCATTATATGTTGTTGGGTTACTTTTATAGATGTCTTTCGAACCTGGCCTAGAATGGTTGTCCATCATTGATTGTTTAGGAGATATTTGCCAAAAAGGGTCACGTGACCAATCGAAGTATCCACAAATATGCATTTTTCTCTTTACCGTTTCAATGAAGTCATCCATTCTGGGCCAGAACATGTTTATAAATATGTCTTTAACATTTTAAGACACAAAAAGGATTGAAATTAATGCAATAGATTAACCCCATTTTCAAATTTCCGTTTTACCGCCTTGCTGGTCACGTGACCACCAAATTATAATTATTTCCAGCGCAAAATGTTAAGGAGCCTAATTGTCACTTGGGTTCCAAAATATATTTTAGTACATTGAATACAAGTGAAATTATTGCAATTTTAAAATTTTTCTGTCTGCCATAAAATCCCAGGCCTTAAAGCACTTGAGAATTGTACGTACTGTGTATTGAGAAACCTTTATTACCCTCGAAGGAACCTCTTTCTTGAGCATGGTAGGCCATTTCAGTGAAAATTGACAAAGCACCATCAATTGAAGTTGTGATGTCATTTTTTTGGAAACTTTGCATAAGAACACTTGATCATATAAGAGTTTAAAATATGAAATAAAAATGGGGGTCACCGTGCTTGATTTCGAGATAAAGTATGGTGAATGTTGCATGACCATTTTCACGAAAATGCCGCGCGCTTTTTAATAGCCAATAATATCAAATACACGCTAATAATTACTGGAACATTGTTGCTGAAAGCCTCACACTTATGTCGATCTACCAACGGATATTAGTATATTTAACGCGAAGAATAACAAAATAGATCGGGTAAAAGAAAAAATGGCATTTAAATAATTTTTAATTCGCGCGTTACTAAAAAAAATAGTGTAAATCGAATACTGTAGGGGTCGATTTTTTTACATAGCTTGCGCATAATAATTTGAGTTTGCGTGAGTAGAGGTCCCCAATCCCTCCTGATACCTTAATGTCGTCGCTTCTAGTTGTTCCTGCTAAGAACTTTGAATATATATATAAACACATGATTATATTTATTTATATTTCTATATTTATTCTGCTTATGTAGTGTTTGTTCTTACAGTTTATTATCTTTTTCTCTTTTTGTAGCTTGTGATACATGTTAGTGGGTTGTGTTTATGTCGTTTCTTAGGGGATTGGGATGGGAAATTTACCTAGAAGGGAACCAAGTGTCCTTTTGTAATATAAATGAAATCTAGCGGGTAAACTAGTATAGGCTGCGTCGGTGTTTGATATAAATTAACGATAGGTAATAGAATGAAAATTGTAACATTGTAAAAAATGTTGACTTAACTTTACTGACGTTTCGAGCTTTAGCCCTTCGTCGTAAAGTTAAGTCAACATTTTTTACGGTGTTACAAATTTTATTCTATTACCTGTCCTTTTGTAAATTTATCTGCCTTAGGGCAAATTGTTAATTCCTGAGACACAAATAGGTAACTGTTATTATCCAAGGAGACACCAGAGCCAGAGTTTTTATTTATTTTTTTATTTTAGACATCTTAACCCGCTTGGTCTTTTGATCTATTGATTGGTGTTTTACACAAAGCTATCCCGAGACGCAAATAGGAAAATGTGAAAAAGAAAAAAATTCGTTAATTAATGTTTAGAACTGAAACGCTTTTAAACATTTTTTCTATCGCCAATACGGTACCCTTGACGACGACAAAAGCTGTCGGTTTTTGATTAGTCAATATGTTCAAATAGATTCATGTTGACCAATCAAAGGCAAGGGTCCAGTGCCCTTCAACGTCAAACTACAGGGGTTTGTTCTCTCCTGTCATAGATTCTCTGTGGGTACAAAGCTCGTGTTCTTGCAAAAATCTCTTCTAAATGGATGCTCCTTTGACTCCTGAGCTTAAAGCCGAGCTGAAAAGAATTGCCGAAGCCATTGTGGCTCCTGGTAAAGGAATTCTTGCTGCAGACGAAAGCACGGGCACAATGGGCAAGCGTCTAGCAGGAATTGGAGTGGAGAACACTGAAGACAATCGTCGTCATTATCGTCAATTATTGCTCACTTGTGGTGCAAATATTACTGAATGCATCAGCGGGGTGTTTCTATTTGAAGAGACCTTGTACCAGAAAGCAGATGACGGTACTCCCTTCGTGAAAATCCTTCGCGATAAAGGAATCATTCCTGGCATTAAAGGAGCACTTGGACGAAAACGCCCGGATTTTGAAAAGTCCCAATACACGAATTTTTTTGCTTGTTTAAGACTAAATACTAACCCAAAAATGCCTTGCTAAAGTATTTTTGTAGAAATTCGCACGCGAAGACCGATAAAATCGCGATTTGCTATTGTATTTTTGTAATCAGTAATATTACACCAAGAGGAATGGGGTCGAGTGACGAATGACGTCATTTACTCCATGGTTTCACAACAACACTCGTGGCTTCAAAGGATATGCGCCGGAATTATTATAATCAAGAACGTTTATGAAATGTCAGAAGATTTGGTGAACTTTTTTTCTCTATTTCAAGACAATCACAGGATTTGAAGATCAGTCGTGAAGTACTTGACGTCATAAGTCACGCGTCACGCAATTACCGCAGGTCAGATTTCATTTGGCCGTGAGTTTGAGTGGCGTGTTTTCAAAGCATTATTTCTCCGCAATAGGTCAATTTTAAGCTATTTTTTTTATACATAGTTCTTAAGCAATCACATTAGAGTAATATTAACCTAGACAAATTCGTTTATTGGGACTTTTCAAAATCCGGGCGTTTTCGTCCAAGTGCTACTTTAAGGTCGACAAAGGAGTCGTTCCACTCGCAGGAACGCTCGAAGAAGGAACAACACAAGGCCTTAATTGATAACCTCAGCCAGCGATGTGCTCAGTACAAGAAAGACGGCTGCGACTTTGCTAAATGGCGCTGTGTACTTAAGATCAGTGATAGTACTCCATCAGAGCTAGCCATGAAGGAAAATGCCAATGTTCTTGCTCGATATGCCACCATCTGCCAACAGAATGGTCTTGTACCCATCGTGGAACCAGAGGTACTTTGTGATGGTGAACACACTTTGGAAAGAGCTCAAATTGTCACGGAAGCTGTCCTTTCACACCAATACAAAGCGCTGGTCGACCATCATGTCTACTTAGAGGGAACATTGCTGAAACCAAACATGGTGACTGCAGGTATTGCAAAAACTTTCTTTCAAAATATAAAGACATTTTGACTTTGTACTTTACTCTTCGATTTGACAGCTCTTATCTTCGTACTATTAACTTATATATTTTGAATGATAATTAGGTTTGACTTTATAAATGACATGATTTGACATATAAAATCCCTATACTTGATGCTGTATATGTACCCGGCCTAATTAATCGATATTTCCGATAATCGATGTTAATCGATACTAATCAATACCAATCGATATTAATCAATCGATTGATATTGGAAATCGATGACTAATCGATGACCAAGATCATTGTGACCTTTTATCGATTAATAATCGATCATCGATTATCATCGATCGACTAATATCGATTAACATCGATTAGTATCGGTTTTAAAGGAGAATCATTACAGGTAATAATACAGCTCATTTTGAAAATAATATCGAATGTCAGGTTTAAAGAAATAGAGAAAAAGGGAAAGAAGATGAAATAAAGCATGCATGGGGAGTTTTATTAAATTTTATTTAACGTTAACATTCTACATCATTGTACATGTACACTTTGCCCGGAATTTGATGTTCGATCTAATTAACTATATACATAGTTATATAGTTACAACTATATCTTGAGACTAGAGCGGATTTCATATGACTGTACAACGTACGGTTCCGTGCCGTGACCGTGCTGTAATTTGTATAAGAAGATTCAAAGTTTCTGCCGTGACCGTGTCGTGATTTCACGGCCGTGCCGTGTCCGTGCCATAGTTTCTATAAAAACATTCGAAAAAAACTCTCTAAATTTAGTATGTACCATGCCGTGCCGTGTCCGTGCTGTTTGCACAGTCATACAAAATCCGCTCTATTTATATACTATTAAATACTATTTTGTAAAAAAATAGTGTGTCAATTAAACAATCGCAAATAAAGCAATTTGTACTATGTCCACTATTTTGTCAGAAAATGTTTTCACCGATATAGTGAATGCACGCTTAGACTACTCTTTGTCTCAGGCTTGGTTTCGCAAAAAAAAAAAAAACAATGTTAATCGATGTCAATCGATACTAATCGATGTAATTAGTGGCCGAACTTTGTGTGACTATCGATTAATCATCGATCAACCGATGCTAATCGATATCAATTAGGTAATTTCATCGATTAATATCGATTTTTTATTAGTTTTCGATCATCGATCGTCATCGATTAATTAGGCCGGGATATGTACTGTATGGTGACAAAATTCATGATTCAAAACCTCCATTCCTTAAATTTATGATTAAGATTGTGATTGTGCTAATAAATTGCTATGTATAATAGACCAAATCGTTTAACACGTTGCTATGTACGTTTTGTACCAATTCAAATCTTTTGGGAATAAGATTCTTTGTTCTATGTATTTCAATGTCACATGGAAGCTTTTTGACAAATGTTTTTACTCCCAGCTGAGGTTTTGAATTGGTCAAATCACTATAATACGAAATAGGTACTGGGAGATTACTTCAGAATGTTTTGTCCTTTTTGATTGACATGTGCTTGATCAGCTATCAATGTAGTACCCCATACTAAGAATAGTTTCAGAACTAGCACCAGAAAGGTCTTAGTTTGCAAAATCGTTTATTAATAATAATCAGTATGTGCTTTTTGTTGCAAAAGGACAAAGTTGCCCAACCAAGTGCACTCCTGAACAATGTGCCGCAGCTACAGTTCAGACTTTACAGAGGACTGTCCCTGTTGCTGTTCCTGGTATTACCTTTTTGTCTGGTGGCCAGTCAGAGGAACAAGCATCTGTACATCTTAATGCTATCAATAAGCATCCTGGTAAGTGAACTGCAAAAATATTACAATATTATTGCAGCTTGTTATGAAGTTGGTATTGTTTGCTGCTGTTTGTACTTTGTGATCAGTGACAGGCTCATAATATAACATACTACACTCATCTACAATTCCCTTCTATAAAAGAGTGGGAGGTTGAGGACTAGTTGGATGTGCAGGGGCAGGGGTTCTTTCTTTGTACAAGTGATAGGGGTGATCGGCAGAGGTTTTGGAAACGACCCCTAAAACATACGCACAGATAAAAATAACTGATAAAGCCTTATTGATTTCTACCCCAACAAAGCAACAAAACAGAGTAAAAATGACTCTTACAGGTATGAAATCATGTTACGTAACTGATTTTTTGAGCCAAAACCCTAAAATGATCCTAAAAGGTACGCACATGAAATATTTTAACCCTAAAAGGTACCGCGATCACGCCTACCCCTTGGACAAAGGGAGAACCCCCCTCTAACCAAACAAGTATCCACAACTCCAACTAGTTCCAAACCTCCAACTCGTTTCTGAAGAGATGGATATTATAGCTAAATACAAAGAAAAACTTTGATTGAGTTCCTCTCTTTTTCTCAGGCAAGAAACCATGGGGTCTTACTTTCTCATTTGGCAGAGCTCTACAAGCAAGTGCACTGAAAGCATGGAGTGGCAAAAGTGACAATGTCAAGGCAGGACAAGAGGAGTTCTTGAAGCGTGCTACTGCAAATGGTCTGGCAGCTAAAGGACAGTATCAAGGAGGCGGACAAAGCGTTGCAGGACAGGACAGCCTGTTTATTGCAAAACATCAGTACTAAGCAGATGACAAAGGAAAACCTCATTCCTGGGAAAACTATTGAAGTTAAATCCTTAACTTGTATGCTATTACAAAAGCATGTTACTTTCTGACATTAAGCACTTTAAAAGTGATTATCATATATTATCATTATTAACATAAAACATCAGTTGGTGGTATTGCTCTTTTTTATGGCATATAAGTTACTGTTTGTACTTCAATAATACCAAAACAGTCGATGCAAAGAATGATTTATTAGTATTGTTAGAAAAAATCTATCTTTTTGGTGGTATCTGGTTCTGAATTTCTTTATGATAAGTAGTAGAGTAAGCAAGTCAAATGAAAAGTGAGTGTTGTTAATATTAATAAAGAAATTGTACAAGAGTATATGGTTATAGTATAATATTTTACTTGGCGATTCTGTTTACAAAGTGAAATCAGCATCCTTAAGGAAACTCATGATTTACAGTGTTGGGGTCAAAGATAGTAGTTGAAATAGTAGGAAAGATTGTACAATGTTCCTTTTCTCACCACAGGTAGCCCAAGCTCACTGTTAGTGTTGATTTACAAAAGGAATATGGGTACTTTTGAACCTTCGATTTTTTGCCTTAAAATTTTATGAAGTTAACTCAGAGGATTACAGAGATCAACAAGAAGATACTGTAATAGTTTTGTTGAATTTTATAAAATTTTAAGGCAAAAAATCGAAGGTTCAAAAGTACCCATATATCCTTTAGTAAATCAACACTAACAGTGAGCTTGGGCTACCTGTGTTCTCAACAATACAATAGACATTCCCTAATTCGCTTCTCTGATGTCTAGATTCATCCTCTCTAGCCTCGACTTGAATCTATTGTTTTGTGATGCGAATTCAGGCAAAGGTCTATTCCAGAGCCCCTGGGTTATAAAGGTAAAGCATTATTATTTTACAGCTTACAGTAGTAGGTAGAGTGAAGGCATTTAACCTGTGAAATAGAAATTGCTTGCTAAAGTGCAATAGTTAAACAGACTCAAAAGAAAACAAACTCGAATTAGGGCCTACTAAATCTATTTCACAGGTTTAATGACCTCACTCTAATGGGCTCCTGATAATAGAACTTGGGGCAAAGAGTGTGCTTATGAAAGCAATGATTAGTGTTCTATTTTATGGATATTTCCATGCTCCTCTCCTGAAAACTGTCAATGTGTAAATTATGGCAATTATCAATTTGCACCAGCCCTTCACTGCTATGATCCAGGTTCAATTCCCGGCTCAGGAACCGGATCATATGTCAATTTCATGTGTTGTTTTCTACCATGCCACAAGGGTTTTTCTCTGAGTATTCCGTAGACAATAATCAACCACCCTCGGACCAGAGGAAGCGGTCGCTTACAGGAGATGGTTGCTTACGATAGTGGTTGTTATGAGAGTCAACTGTATTCCTAGGTGGGTGGGGACTCCATTTGTCCAAGTAAAATGTGGTGGTGTCCCAGGCATCCCAACTAGTCTACGGATGGGATTCCTGTGGCTTTATGCATGCGATTTTCTTGAAAACTTGTCCAGTTTCGAAGAGGAAGAGGGTGGAACTTTGGACACTTTCATGGTATAACTCTTCCCCAATTCATGATTGCCTTTATTTGCGTTTGGGCATTGACCATGAGACAAATTTAAGAACAAGGAGACAAATTTAAGAACAAGCACTGAGACAAACCAATGCTACTCAACCTTCAAATTTATATTTTTATATACCAATGATGCTGGGGTTCGAGCAGCTATATTGGCCTTTTCATATCGAGCAAGGGACTGGGTACGAGTGTGAAAAACTAATTTAATTAGGGAGAGCCTACGTAGCAAGCAGTTGATGTTATGTATTCATAAATATACAATGCATCACACGTAATACAATGGATAGAACGACAATAGAATACAATAGATTTTGTGCATACATTACATCAACTGAGTGCTATGTAGGCTCTCCCAATTTAATTATGGTTCCAGAAAAAATAACCCAGTCTCATGGAAGAGTAACCAAATAAATTAGCTTATTGAACGTTTCAGAACGTTTGGCTAAATAGAAAATCATTTTCTAAGCATCCAATTAAACTCTTCCACTATAAAGAGAAAAGTATGGTGTCCTTCCAAAACGTCCTTCCAAACCATACATTACAAAAAAAAATACCGTAATTTCGTTGCAATTTGCACAAACTTGTTCAAACTTTCAATTCTTACTAATTAAATGTATTTGTTCTTTTGTGTGAAGGGGTTTATTTTTGAATTAAAATAATTTTGAGAAACTTGGTTCCAGTCTCTTGCTCGATATGAAAAAGGTTAATTGTCTAACCTTTCCCTAACCCTATCTATCAAGCTAACCACAGTCAGCCCAACTAGTCCATCTGAGGAATTTTTGTTATTTTAACGCGCGGTTGGGTGTCCTGTGGTGATTGGTTTGTCGTGCAGATTATTTAACGCAACTTTCTCACTCAAGACAGAAATCAAAGGAACAAAGGAAGTTGTATTTTATGTATTTTGTCAAAGTTCACTGCATGCACGAGTTTTTCGAGACAATTGCGTGCGAAAAGCCACAGAAATCCCACCCACGCGCCTTCAAACAAATACACCACAATAAGCCCGTCCCAAATCCTCAGATAGACTAGTTGGGCTGCCTGTGTCAGACTCAAGCATTCAAAGGCCAGTATGTGATGTCAAAAAACATTATTGACCAATGGCGTTACATGCATCTTGACACTTTCCTTACAAATACATGTTCTACGATCGATATACATACAATACTTGTATAATACATGTATAGTACATGTTATTTTGATTGGTATTTTACCACATACCCCATGATTAGGGACGCAGGAAACCCATCATGCACTTAGTTTCTGTGATATGTCAAGATGGAGAGATTGTAGCTTTAATGTATCTTATCAGTGTCCCTTCAGGAGCCGGACACCCCCCTAGCGCCACAATTAGCCCTATTTTATTTAAGACATTTAGGGACCGGACACCCCCTAGCGCCGCAATAACCCCTATTTTATTTAAGACATTTAGGGATCGGACACCCCCTAGCGCCGCAATTACCCCTATTTTATTTAAGACATTTAGGGACCGGACACCCCCTAGCGCCGCAATTACCCCTATTTTATTTAAGACATTTAGGGACCGGACACCCCCTAGCGCCGCAATAACCCCTATTTTATTTAACACATTTAGGGACCGGACACCCCCCTAGCGCCGCAATTACCCCTATTTTATTTAACACATTTAGGGACCGGACACCCCCTAGCGCCGCAATAACCCCTATTTTATTTAACACATTTAGGGACCGGACACCCCCTAGCGCCGCAATTACCCCTATTTTATTTAACACATTTAGGGACCGGGAACCCCCTAACACCTTAGGAGCCCTGGATCCGCCTCTGCTTATGTAACTATTGAGGCTGGTTTCTGAATTCTAGAGAAAATAAGGGTAAGAACAGTTTTGCTGTTGGTGTATGTGGCTATACTTATCTTGCACCACTTTAAACAAATACTCACTAAAATAAATCGCCGAGATAGACAAAACAAGAGTGTTCACTATTAAATGGTATCTCCATCTCTTTCTCCATACTCTTCCAACAGCAATGTTCATCACTCGAGTTTGAATCACGAGCGAAATTGTGTTGAAGACTAAATCGATAAAAAGTCCAGCAGAAACTCGCTTAAAGAACTCAACAATTACGTCCCTGTTGACATTGGGCTTTTCTTGAGTGTAAAGAATCTGATAGACCGTCATATATCCTAATGAGCTCACCAGTCCGGTTGCTTCTTGCAGCATGATCTGGATTGTGAGGTCTGCCACGAAGCGCCTGCTGCGAAGACTTCGGTATTTCGGCGTAGGGGTGTTTCTTCGTAAAACAAAACGATATAAACATTCCCAGATCTGGTCCCTCATTGTGACCGTTATCCTCTCAACAAGATCTATCGCAGCATGAGCAATTCCTAGCGCTACAAAAAGACCAAAATTAGTTATATCCGACTGCATAACTCTGAAGACAACAGCTGAGGCGGCATAAAGACAAGGTACGAGAGCAATGGCGCTCCCAGGGTGAACGATCCTACTCAACGTCTGTGCCCCAAGGCGGGCTACTACTTTGGGAATAGCAGTGACAATCGGAGAGAGGAATGCAATGATAACTTTGAAATGATCATCTTGTTCGACATACCAAGGAAATATTCCATAGACTAATATCAATGCTGCTGGCAGCCCGAGGACAAACTGAGCGGAAAGTATGAAGTCGAGTTTTAAAGTATTCTTTAAAGACAGCGGGTAAAACTTTCGAGCTAGTAGATAGTTGTTGATGAGCATAACACAAGTGAATAAGACATTCAAAGGAAACGACATCCAAGAGACTTGGTATTTTCCAATCATTTGGAGGTAAAGACGATATGTCGTGTCCATAAAGGCAGCTAAAACATTCAGGGTCATGAGGTGGAGGTCTTTGATGAGAGATAATGGAAAGACTGCTATTATACAGGTGAAATCCCACATCTGAATTATGCCTCCTTCGATTGCCTGGGTTGTGACTCGCATGCTTTGGACCTTTGATTGATAAGAATGCAAATAAGAATAATTAGATGATCTTGATAATGATGATGATGATGATGATGTTGATGTTGATGATAATGATGACAGTAGGCCATGTATTCAATCGGGACGTTAGATAATGATGATGATGATGATGATTAGATGATGATGATTGGATGGTGATGTTGATTGGATGGTGATGATGATTGGATGATGATGATGGTGATGATGATTGGATCGTGATGTTGATTGGATGATGATGATTGGATGGTGATGATGATGGTGATGATGATTGAATGGTGATGATGATTGGATGGTGATGATGATTGGATGATGATGATGATGGTGATGATGATTGGATGGTGATGATGATGATGATAATGATGATGATGATTGGATGGTGATAATGATGATGGTGATGATGATTGGATGGTGATGATGATTGGATGGTGATGATGATTAGATGATGATGATTGGATGGTAATGATTGGATGGTGATGATGATGATGATAATGATGATGATGATTGGATGGTGATGATGATTGGATGGTCATGATTGGATGGTGATGATGATGATGATAATGATGATGATGATTGGATGGTGATGAAGATTAGATGATGATGATTGGATGGTAATGATTGGATGGTGATGATGATGATGATAATGATGATGATGATTGGATGGTGATGATGATTGGATGGTGATGATTGGATGGTGATGATTGGATGGTGATGATTGGATGGTGATGATTGGATGGTGATGATGATGATGATGATGGTGATGATGATGATGGTGATGATGATTGGATGATGATGATTGGATGATGATGATTGGATGGTGATGATGATGGTGATGATGATTGGATGGTGATGATGATTGGATGATGATGATGATGATGGTGATGATGATTGGATGATGATGATGATGGTGATGATGATTGGATGGTGATGATGATGGTGATGATGATTGGATGATGATGATGGTGATGATGATTGGATGACGATGATGATGATGATGATGATGGTGATGATGATTGGATGATGATGATGATTAGATGATGATGATGATGATGGTGATGAGGATTGAATGGTGATGATGATTCGATGGTGATGATGATTCGATGGTGATGGTGATTAGATGATGATGATGGTGATGATGATTGGATGATGATGATGGTGATGATGATGATGATGATGATTAGATGGTGATGATGATTGGATGATGATGATGATGATGATTGGATGGTGATGATGATTAGATGATGATGATGGTGATGATGATGATGATGATGATTAGATGGTGATGATGATTGGATGATGATGATGATGATGATGATGATTAGATGGTGATGATGATTGGATGATGATGATGGTGATGATGATTAGATGGTGATGATGATTGGATGATGATGATTGGATGGTGATGATGATTCGATGGTGATGATGATTCGATGGTGATGATGATTAGATGATGATGATGGTGATGATGATTGGATGATGATGATGATGATGATTGGATGGTGATGATGATTCGATGGTGATGATGATTCGATGGTGATGATGATTAGATGATGATGATGGTGATGATGATTAGATGATGATTAGATGGTGATGATGATTAGATGATGATGATGATGATGATTAGATGGTGATGATGATTGGATGATGATGATGATGATGATTGGATGGTGATGATGATTAGATGATGATGATGGTGATGATGATGATGGTGATGATTAGATGGTGATGATGATTAGATGATGATGATGATGATGATTAGATGGTGATGATGATTGGATGATGATGATGGTGATGATTAGATGGTGATGATGATTGGATGATGATGATGGTGATGATTAGATGGTGATGATGATGATGGTGCATGATGATGATTAGATGATGATGATGATGATTAGATGATGATGATTAGATGGTGATGATGATTGGATGATGATGATGATGATGATTAGATGATGATGGTTAGATGGTGGTGATGATTGGATGATGGTGGTGATGATGATTAGATGATGATGATGATTAGATGATGATGATGATGATGATGATTAGATGATGATGATGATGATGACAGTAGGCCATGTATTCAATCGGGACGTATATCCTTTTCCTGCCACATGTGTATGACTTTTGTGTATGATTTATAAAAAACTAAACTAGTGATGATGAGATGATTATTATTAGATGATCGATGATGGTGACGATGGTGATGATTGGATGGTGATGATGATTAGATGATGATGACGGTGATGATGATTAGATGGTGATGGTGATTGGATAATGGTGATGATGATGATTGGATGGTGATGATGATTAGATAATGATGATGATGATGATGATGATGATGATGATGATTGGATGAGGATGATGATGATGATGATGATTGGATGGTGATGATGATTGGATGATGATGATTAGATAATGATGATGATGATGATTGGATGTTGATGTTGATTGGATGATGATGATGATTGGATGGTGATGATGATTAGATGATGATGATTGGATGTTGATGTTGATTGGATGATGATGATGATTGGATGGTGATGATGATTGGATGGTGATGGTGGTGATGATGATTAGATAATGATGATGATGATTGGATGGTGATGATGATTAGATGATGATGATTGGATGTTGATGTTGATTGGATGATGATGATAATTGGATGGTGATGATGATTGGATGGTGATGGTGGTGATGATGATTAGATAATGATGATGATGATTGGATGGTGATGATGATTAGATGATGATGATTGGATGTTGATGTTGATTGGATGATGATGTTGATTGGATGATGATGATGATTGGATGGTGATGATGATTGGATGATGATGATGGTGATGATGATTGGATGGTGATGATGATTAGATAATGATGATGATGATTGGATGGTGATGATGATCAGATGATGATGATTGGATGGTGATGATGATTGGATGGTGATGATGATTGGATGGTGATGATGATTGGATGATGATGATGGTGATGATGATGATGGTGATGATTAGATGGTGATGATGATTAGATGATGATGATGATGATGATTAGATGGTGATGATGATTGGATGATGATGATGGTGATGATTAGATGGTGATGATGATTGGATGATGATGATGATTGGATGGTGATGATGATTGGATGGTGATGATGATTAGATGGTGATGATGATTGGATGATGATGATGATGATGATTAGATGGTGATGATGATTAGATGATGGTGATGATGATGATGATTGGATGGTGATGATTGGATGGTGATGATGATTAGATGGTGATGATGATTGGATGATGATGATGATGATGATTAGATGGTGATGATGATTAGATGATGATGTTGATGGTGATGATGATGATGATTGGATGGTGATGATGATTAGATGGTGATGATGATTAGATGATGGTGATGATGATGATGATTTCATGGTGATGATGATTGGATGGTGATGATGATTAGATGATGGTGATGATGTTGATGGTGATGATGATTGGATGGTGATGATGATGATGATTGGATGGTGATGATGATTGGATGGTGATGATGATTGGATGGTGATGATGATGATTGGATGGTGATGATGATTGGATGGTGATAATGATTGGATGGTGATGATGATGATTAGATGGTGATGATGATTGGATGATGATGATGATTAGATGATGATGGTGATGATGATTGAATGGTGATGATGATTAGATGATGATGATGATTAGATGATGATGATGATGATTAGATGGTGATGATGATTAGATGATGGTGATGATGATGATGATTGGATGGTGATGATTGGATGGTGATGATGATTAGATGATGGTGATGATGTTGATGGTGATGATGATTGAATGGTGATGATGATTGGATGGTGATGATGATTGGATGGTGATGATGATGATTAGATGGTGATGATGATGATGACGATGATGATTGTGATGATGTCATCGTCATCGTCATCATCACCACCACCACCGGTACCACCACCACCACCACCATCATCATCATCATTATTATAATTAAAATAAATACAAACCCTAAGTTGGTACAACGTTTCGACATCGTCAGATGTCATTATCAAGTGATTTTATTAATAAGATGTCAAGTAAATAAGTAGACCAATAATGATATGCTACATTGATTATGTACAATAAAGTAGAATAATTCTATAGAGAGCCCTTTGTGCCAAAAATACAAATCGCTAGTGCTAAAATACCAATCGAAAGCGCTGACTACAAATCGCTAGTGCTAAAATACCAATCGAAAGCGCTGACTACAAATCGCTAGTGCTAAACTGATACCAATCGAAAGCGCTGACTGCAAATCGCTAGTGCTAAAATACCAATCAAAAGCGCCGACTACAAATCGCTAGTGCTAAAATACCAATCGAAAGCGCCGACTACAAATCGCTAGTGCTAAAATACCAATCGAAAGCGCTGTCTACAAATCGCTAGTGCTAAAATACCAATCGAAAGCGCTGACTACAAATCGCTAGTGCTAAAATACCAATCGAAAGTGCTGACTGCAAATCGCTAGTGCTGGCGCTGAAAAAAAATCGGGCGCTATTATCGATTACTTATCGATTACTTATTTTACGCTTTCTTATTGGCCCCTTTACTTTATTTACCACAGGCAACCCAATATGCAATTCGCCATTTTGAACCAACATGGCGGACGAAGTTAAGTCTTTTTTGGAGACAATTGATTCCATTTTACAGCAGAGTGTAATATTTGAAGGAACACAAGATGCTGGGATAGTTTTAAGAATTACAAACGGTCTTCAGAACTGCACCGAAGTTTTACAACTATTGCAAAACAATAACTGTGGCTATGACTTTCAACATTTACTTCCCTTGATTTGTCGAGTATTGCATCATTGGGAGCCCAAACACAACAGATTTAAAAGTTGAATATTTATGACAGTTCAAAAGAGTGTGTTAATTAGTATAGCAGCATTAACCCTATTGGGCTTGGGCTTTTTTTTCCTTGTTTAGCCTGGGGAGGGGGGACTGATTGTGCCAGAGCCCTGTGACTTCACAACAAAGACACTTAATGAAACTTAGTAATGGCGTTGCCTCTCATAGGTTGAGCATATTATAATACACATATCATGATCACATGATATGTGATGTCACATGACATTTTATGGAGCCATTTTTTAATGTAAATTGAATTTGTATTTGTAGGTCTTTATATGCTGAAAATACACAGAACAACTATTATTCATTAATGGACACATAGTTTATAGAGGGGAATGGTTAGGAAGCCTTTTGATGTATGTTTTTGTACACTTTTTTTCAAGCATGAGCCTGCACAACCTTTTGTTTCGCAATTGTTTTAGCAATTGGATACGTCTGAGTGAACAGACCAAAAATCATTATTTTGGCTGTTGCTTCAAAATACTCAAAGATTTAGAACAAATATTACAATATTCCTTACAATAATCTCATAGAAAAAGTTTATGTTGATTCATTTTGCAATTTTGATTGGCCATAAAGAAAAAGTTGTGCATGGTCGAGACCGGTTCAACTTCAAAATGCAAACAAAGAAGTACAACAAAAGGTTTCATAACCAGTCCCCTCTATAAATTATGATGGACATGAGAGGGCATTACAACCTCTCCAAATGCTTATTGTCTAATTACACACATTAAGCCAACCACAGGCCACTACCCAGATTTGAATTATAATATATAAAGAGCTGCAACATACCTTTTTGGTTACTTTCATCAATGGACTTGTACAGCATACTTAAAATAGCATTTAATTTATCTTCAGCACATCTAGTTACAGAGAACTGCAGTGAAACTGCTTTCTTGACAGAATCTGGAGTAAGCTGTAGAGATGATGCCACAAAAAGAGCTTCAAATGCAGCTGGGTTTGCACGTATTGCAGAAAGTACATCCAGAGTCTCAAGTCCACTGCCAAATTGATGAAGCATAGCAATTCTTCGACCTACTACTAGGTGTGTAATATGCAAGCACTGTGTGACTGTGTCTTTGTTCTTCTCCTTAATAAAAAATGTGATTGCATTAATTGATTTGAAGAGAAAAACACTTTTTTAATTTGTAGAATTAAATTAAAAAATATTTAGTTCAATAACAATTTTAACCTTATAATTATTGAGAAATGGCATAATATTACATTACACAATATAATCACATCCAATTAATCTGATTTCAAATTAGGTTGTCACTGAAAACAGTTGTACACACATAAATGAGGCTCTTGCATTCAATCAGCATCGAGAATGATGTGCTTGGTAAGTAAACAATGTTATTCAGATTTATATTTTTATTTCTATAACTTAGCCAAGTAGCATATAAGTTCACCCAATACATATGCATATTCATATATTGGCTAACAACTGACAATATTCTGAGAAATTGAACAGGATAATGGTTTTATTGTTCACCACATAGATAGCACGAAAACAGTAAACAGTATTTCAAATTTTACAAGTTGTTTTAGATGAATTTATTAACATGTGTGCATCTATCGCAGTATATCTGTCATGCAGGTGACAAATAAAGGTGTTTCCCAGTAGTTTTTTTAATGACCACACTTCCAATTTTCATTTAGCAAATTGATCAACTTTCCCTTATCTGATCAAGATGTATTTTGTACCAGATACAAAGCATAGATTGATGTTTTGATTGATGTCAATTTCAACTCAATTGGTGTTGCTATGACAACAAAGATGGCGGAAATAGGTTTTTCTAAAATATCTCGCATTTTCGATGAGCTTCAGAAAAATGAATATATTTAGGTGATAAATTTCACATCCATGCACTATTATTCTGACCATAGTTAGGATGTTTGATTAGAGCAATTTCAAATAAATTGCAAAAAGAATGTTTTTTCAAATTATTCAAAATCACTCTAATCAAACATTCTAATTAATGTCTGATTAACAGTGCATGAATGTGACATTTAATACCTATATAGTCATTTTTCTAAAGCTCTTTGAAAATGCAAGATATTTTAGAAAAACTTATAAATTCCGCCATCTTTGTTTTATGTTGCCATAGCGACACCAATTGAATTGAAATTGACATAAATCAAAATCCCATCTATGCTTTGTATCTGGTGCAAAGTATAATAATTGTGATCAGACAATTCGCTAAATGAAAATGGGAAGTGTGGTCAATAAAAAACTACCGGAAAACACCTAATATGATTGTTTTAATATTTGTTAGTGACAATCATTCTTGCACTCTAACAATCTTTTGAATTTATCAGACAAGTCCATTCTTAAAAATTAACTTTAAGAATAGTGATCAATCAGGCACAGTATATTTGATAGAGAGAGTGAGCTGGCACTGACAGTCAGTCTAATATCCAAATATACATGAATACTCACTGTTAAAATGAATGTTAAACCACTTTCCTGGCTCAGAAAGAAAGTCTCAGAAAGCCATCATCATCTTTAAGAGCAGAAATTTCACTTTTTGAGGACGAAACTACCTATTAAACAATCAGATTTTTATATTAGGCACACTAATCATGCAACATTTTAATCATAAAATTGGTTTTAAAAGGTTTTTGTAGTTTTATTTTAACAGGAGTAAATATAATATATATATTATAATTATTTAGAAATGATTTTATTATGTTTTATTTTACCAATAGACAGAGGGTCTAAAAAAATACCATTATTTAAAATTAACTTTCTTTATATTAAAAGCAATAAAAGATGTATTGCTGTAGCTTATCTCTGATATAAATCACTTGGGAATTGTTGGAAGAACTCTCCAAATGGCTAAACATCACTAGCTACGCTTGTGATTTTCAAGACCTTTTTCATGTTAAATTTTACTCAACATGAATATCAAGTTTACTCAACATGAATATTTCTGTGGTCTACCTGTCACAGATAAAACACAGAAATATAAAAGGCAATTATGCACAGCTTTATTAATTATATTACCTTTTGGACATAAGTCATTTCCTCTTCGTTATAAATGTCATTTACAGATGCATAAGCAGAGGCTTGGCTTATATCCCCTGTTGTAATGTAATAATACATTGAAGGTGCCAGGTTTGGAAATCCTCCACACCCTTGACAAATGCTATGAGCAGTCATTTGCCCAAGCATTTTATACAGCCCACAGGTTAAAGCAGTTTGGTTATAGTGGAAAAGTAATCTGTTTGATGGTCCCTCAAAAACTTTGAATCTGTTATCAACAACCATCTCTTTAAATAGATCTGTGTACATTTGTCTTTTAACACCACCGCTGTCCAACGCTGGTTGACCAAGGTATGACACTCTCAATGGTTGTTGTGGCCTAAACATTGGTCCTTTGTAAAATGACACACAATCTGATACCAGGTCATTTGGGTCCACTTCAAACTTGATAGATGGTTTTGTTGCCAGTTTCATTAAAAGAGGTTTCAAAGCAAGTTCAAGTGCATCTGCTAGGGAGGCATGTTCTAGATAAAATATAAAAACAAAAGGTATTTCGTTTGAGAGTTAGCTAGAAATGGTATATCTAATCATGAATCAATATGAGGGAGTTTTGAAAAGCACCCCCTTCTGTGACTCAATACATTTAGTGAGCTTGCACAATACTGATCAGTCTCACATTTACCATTATTTTTCTTATTTGCAATGTGTATTGAAATAGATAGATATTAAATTAAATTTCTTTTTATAGCAGAAAGACTAGGGCATACTGGTATCTTTCGAGGAAACATGCATCAGAGCTCAACTGTACTTAAAACTTCTAAAAGTTAGTTTAAGTCACAAATTTAAGTTAACAACTCCATAAAACCATAAAATGCTAGTGACATTTTCGAATATTAATTATAGTAGTCAGCTTATAATTGTAAACCAATTGGGGAAGTAGTGAAGGTTTATAGGGTTCTGAGGAGAATATAGGGAGTTAATTTGTAGGACTTAAGTATAGTAGCATCATCATCAGTATAAAATGAAATTTCTAAAAAACTTACAGTCTTTTTGTTCTGTCTTGCGAAGAATAAAGTCAACTGCTTCCTCAATAGAGATAGAGTCAGAAACAGCTTGCTCTATCACTTCAATGGCAGTATTAGGGAACAATCCAATTATTTGGTCCTTCATGTAGCTATCATGATTCATAACTAAGCATTCTTGAGATGGATGGGAAGTCATCATCACTGGTAATGGCAGTAGATTCAAGTCTACTGGTACTTGGGTTGGACTGCAAGCCACTGGTACTTGGGTTGGACTGCAAGCCACTGGTACTTGCCCTGGTACTTGGGTTGGACTGCAAGCCACTGGTACTTGCCCTGGTACTTGGGTTGGACTGCAAGCCACTGGTAAGTGGGGTAGACTGCAAGCCAATGGTATGTGGGGTAGACTGCAAGCCACTGGTACTTGGGGTAGTCAGTGAAGGCCACTGGTACTGATAGTAGATTGTGCATCACTGCTGTTGAGGGTAAATTGCAATCCACTGTTACTGAGTCCAGATTGTAATCCTATGGCACTCTGTAGTCCTCTAGTTGATGTTGAATGGCTTTTGGTGCTGGGTGTGGACAGGGAAGATCTAGATTGTCTACTGGCACTGCAACTGGATGCAGATACACTATCATTTGTGGATCTCAAGTTAGCTGACAAATCTTGCTGTGGCTCTTCATCATCATCACTGCTACTCAGTTCCTATATAAGGAAACAAGAAAAATATGAAATGGTTGCTTTTTGAGCTCTGTTTTCTGTTCATACTAAAGTTCATTATCAAAACAAAGATTTTTGTAAGATTTACTTGCATTATTAAATTAACATTACATGTAGTATGTGTCCTAAAATGTACTCTACCTGTAATTCAGTACTAATACATCCATGAAGTCTCACATAGATTGCCCCAGTTGGGTATACTGTATTTACTCCAAGAGCATCAAATGGAACGTTGCCATCAGGTTTCCTAACCCGCTTATTACAGACACGAACAAAGGCAAAGTCATCCTTCAATATGTTTTTTAAATGATCTTTCTCAAGCATCAAATCCGATATTTTCCTCCTTATTACAATCTCACTGTCATTGCCATTATATCGTATATTTCCGTCCACCAAAATCGTCAGATCATTCAATGGATATACTTCTGGCGTATGTTTTCCTTCATATCCATCTAATACAACCAGTGACCTGCTTTTGATGGCATTGGGGTCTTTCCTTTCTTACTGGTGCTATATGGCCTGTGACGACTTTGAAATGGCAACCCATACTTGCCAACTTTACCACTGCTTGATGGACCACTTCTGTTAGAGGTTGCCATAGACTGAACAATGGATCGAGCCTCAGACACAACACTTGAAACAGAACTAGTTGCACTAATTGGTGGCTTTTGTTGCTGTCGTGGATAGCCAAATGTTGAATTTACAGCAGCTCTTGCAGTTTCTATATCAAAGTATGAGAAATACACTTTAACATATGAAACAATTGAATAAATTTGTATCATCATAGTATAAGTAATGCAATAATACAAATACTAAATAAAACCACTAATAAATAATATCTTAAGCCAAAATTTAAAAGTCTAAGGCTGTGCAATAACATTGTTATCATTATCATCATCATCATTATTTTCATCATTATTATTATTTTGTTTATCAGCTGAATGTTGTTAAGTTTGCCTATAATACAGTAGTGAGGATGTGTGTGTGATGGTTGTCTATAAATAGCCTGCATTCATCTGGTTTAAACATGCATGCTGGTTGTTTAATAAGGAAAGGAAGGCTCAATTCAATTCATTTTTTAATTTCAAAGTATTTTTTTTTGCAAGTTAAAATTAAAGAAACATAATTTGAATAACCTTTACAAAATTAATAAATTATTAACATATAATAGTTTAAGTGAACTACAGCCAAGTTGACTGTCATAATTTTCATTTAGGATCAAAGAAAAAAGGGAAAAGGTGGGAAAGAGAATAGAAAAGAAAAGTAACTGAAAGACTTTAGTATTATAGCAATACTTAGCAATAGTAATATAGCAATATAATAGATTTTAATATAGATTAGATTTTAAATCAGGCCAGAGTCAAACCAATTTGTATTTTAAATTTTAATTATAATTTAAGCTAAATTAGCTTTAACGTTTACTAGTTCTAATGAATGACTTTTTTGTGAAAAAATTTACCAGTGAAAATAATTAATAAATTATTAACATATAATAGTTTAAGTGAACTACAGCCAAGTTGACTGTCATAATTTTCATTTAGGATCAAAGAAAAAAGGGAAAAGGTGGGAAAGAGATTTTAATTCAAAAACGAAATAACTTCAGTAAATTCTAAGCTATTAAAGTTAGCTTTTATCTGGTGACTCATTATGCCATTCTCAAGCAACATGAAGGTATCGGAGCAGATATTAACGTAATTCAATAGAAACGAAAGTCCAAAACAATGGAGCAGAAGCTAAACAATACTTCGAAATACCGAGAAACCTAAGAGGCCCGTCCTTTAATGAAAATCAACGAACTTACCTGCAGCATTAACGTGACATTTGCAGAGGCTTCTCAAAGTGGTTCTTTTCCCGAGAGTGGTCAGTCCTAGGTCTACGAGCTGCTCCTCGGATAGGTTCTTCACCATCCCTGGAGTAATTTCCTGTGTTTTGAAATGTTCAATCACAGCACTATCCGCCCAATTGACTCCAACATCTCCTTCATGTCCGCCGCCATTTTTGAAACCATCGTTTTCCATGTGCTTGACAACTTGTAAATAAAGTTCTTACGCGTGCTCAGATTGGTTAAATATACGCACAGGTAGCCCAAGCTATGCATTTCCCCAGATGCTGGGGAACAACAGCCATAAATCACTCAATATTGAAGCAAATGGCCTGAAACTTTACAGGAATGCAAAGAAAAACACAACACACAGGAAGAGATGTTTATTTTTTATTGCATTTTATATATTTCGTTATATTGCTAAAAACCATACAAATGCATAGCTTGGGCTACCTGTGATGTACGTAGTGGTATTCAAAGATCAATAGCCAATCGATAATAGCGCCCCTGTACCGCCGCGAAAGTGATCCCCGCCGCAATATTGATCCCGCCGCAATAATGATTCCCAAGTCGCTGCAATATTGATCCCCGCCGCAATAATGATTCCCAAGTCGCCGCAATGATTCCCGCCGCAATAATGATTCCCAAGTCGCCACAATAATGATCCCCAAGGAAATTATAAACCTGGTAAACTAGGTCGACACAAGTTACTCTCACGTGACCAGCTCGATAAGCGTACGAGCTAGCGTACAGTCAGTTCGAGCTTTATACGAAATAATTAAACTGATCTATTAGGGTATTACCCCGGGGGGGGTACTCCGCTAGGATTTGGGTAGGGGTGTTCCGCTGGGATCCTAAAACGGTGACCCTGTTTATGACAGAAAAAAAACAAATTCGTATACCCTGTTTATGACAAGGGATAAAAATGGGACCCTGTTTATGACAGTTTAGGACCCTGTTTATGCCGCGAAAATGTGCTGAATTTCACGAAAGACGAAAGACCGCGCTGCTCATCGTATTACCTATTTAATATACCTGAATATGACAAAAAAAACTAAGGAAATTGGGAAATGGGGTAAAAATATACCCTGTTCATGACAGAAAACTCAAAAACCCATACCCTGTTTATGACAGAAAGCTCGAAAAACCATACCCTGTTCAGCGGATCATCCCCGTATAGTAAATATATGGGAGTACCCCCCCCCCCCGGGGGTATTACGGTGTTTACGTAAATCAACCACGACAAGCTTAGGCCAAGAGAAAAATTCTAAGCAGGAGTCCATAAATCCCTTTAAAAACGTATGTCTATGGTGTGAAGATTAAATCATTAATGCAAGTGATGACTAAATACTCCTGTCAACGGCATATGTTTTTCCTAAATATATAAACTTGAGCAAAGTATAATAACGTTTTACAATGTGACTGATTTATCAGTTTAAATACATTCGTGAATCAGTTATTTAACTAGTTATGTATAGTTGTTATTTTTCAACAACACTGAACTTGATTACTTAAATATATACTTATTTACAATTCTTCGGTATGTAATTAACGAATCTGCGACTTTTTGTGCGTTACCAATTCAATAGTATTATTTATTATGTATCTATAAGCAAGTAGAAATAATTCTGAGAGCAGATTTACGGGCGAGACACCTAGTAACTTCTACTACTCTGCTTTCGGGCACGTCACCTTAAAAGCAGTCAGAATTTGAAATAGATAGAAAGAAAAGAAGCCTTCAATAGAATTATTTATTATGTATTTATAAGCAAGTAGAAATAATTCTGAGAGCAGATTTACGGGCGAGACACCTAGTAACTTCTACTACTCTGCTTTCGGGCGCGTCACCTTAAAAGCAGTCAGAATTTGAAATAGATAGAAAGAAAAGAAGCCTTCAATAGAATTATTTATTATGTATTTATAAGCAAGTAGAAATAATTCTGAGAGCAGATTTACGGGCGAGACACCTAGTAACTTCTACTACTCTGCTTTCGGGCGCGTCACCTTAAAAGCAGTCAGAATTTGAAATAGATAGAAAGAAAAGAAGCCTTCAATAGAATTATTTATTATGTATTTATAAGCAAGTAGAAATAATTCTGAGAGCAGATTTACGGGCGAGACACCTAGTAACTTCTACTGCTCTGCTTTCGGGCGCGTCACCTTAAAAGCAGTCAGAATTTGAAATAGATAGAAAGAAAAGAAGCCTTCAATAGTAATATATTTATTATATATGTATTTATAAGCAAGTAGATATATGTTATTTAGTAGTAATATTATTATTAGTAGTCAGTGCAGATATACAAAAATTAAGATTGTATTTCTTCGATCTTGCAAAACATACACCGCTTGAACACATAATAGTAATATTCTTTCAATATTTTCTGCATTGATAAAGCTTATTAATAGATTTTTAACTGACTAACTTACCCGGTCACTCCGGCGACCAAGGTCGGAAAGGTATAATAAAGTTTACCTGCTTCATCTGGCGCTTTTGCTTTTATCTTGAAGTATATTTATTTAGTACTGGACCGACGATTCCAAAGACCGTGGAAACGTACACCATAGCCTTGTTTATTTCTCCACCGGCATTAAATGGCGCCATTTTCTAAATCAGGTTATAAGCTCGACAAGGGAACATGTACGATTTCGCTAGTAAACCGTTCTCGGAAAGTCGAATTAACGCATTTCGTCTTTGGCCAGCCACATAACTTAACTGTTAACGCGAACCAACGTTTTTCAGAGCTGAGACAACTAGAAAGAACTCTTAGCTTCGTAACATTGTGTACTTAATAGCTCAGGATGAACTATTTAGTGACCTTTGAATAACGCGCGGGATACCGTCGATATTAATACTAAACTTTGACTATATGATAGCAGTTGACAGGACGTTAAACATGACCGATGTTTTTTTATAAATGGAAACCAGCGAGAAAACTAGTATAGTCTAAGTCAGTGTTTGATATATACGATAGGTAATATAATGAAATTTGTAACACCGTAAAATATTACTAAAAAATTCTGAGCAGGGTGAGCTGCAAACATAAGTGTTGAAGTACAACAACCACAAAGTAGTGTTAGGTTACAGCTCACCCCGAGAAGCTTGACGCCTTCAAAGCGACAAAATTCATTTTATTCCTGGCTTAAGCTTGTCGTGCACTCCAATAATGGTAATTAACCATTAACTAATGTATTAGTGTGATAATAAGTTTGAAAAATGTGAGTTTTTGCCGAGATTATTGCCGACAAACAATCAGTTTTGAAAGCGCTTTACAACATCGGTTGTAATAAACCCGTCGGGCCGAAACACAACTGACAACACTTCGATTCAAATCACGTAATAAAACCACTTAAGAAAGCAGTGCTATAGATGGGTTTCATGTCACGCAATCAAATTTCTAACTTCAAAACTATGAACTCTACAATGTTGTGCTTTTGATATCGTTTATAGCTCCTCCAATTAAGTCTTAACAACAAATTTTATAAAAATTCGTCATTTTGATCCAGAGATATCGGAAAAGCGATCTGCGTCACGCAATATCAGTCTCGTATTTTGAAGAGTCGATATTTCGTCAAATTTTAGTGTTTTCACATTCTAATACAAGCCCACATGATGATTAAATAAAAATCTAAGCAAATCAATCACATTTTGGTTATCATTCTAGATATTTGCGAGCTTTCGCGGGACTCGATAATTTGGAGGCCATATTGGTGTACCTCGGAGGTACACCAACATGGCGGCGCCATACATTTTACTGTAAACAAGGCACAAATTGAATCGCGTATATTGTTGGCGGAAACTGTCGGATCGCAATGAAACTTGGCAATTTAACAGGGTTTGTAGTTCTCTTTCAGATAAACATAATGTCATTTTACTAAAGTGCATAGTTTTGAAATTGGAAAGCTCATGACGTCACATGAAATCGATCCATAGACGTCGATTATCATGATCATATGATAAAAAATGACGTAAAACACGTCGTGTTTCATCATGAGCCCGCAGACAAAGTTGGCGGCAATAAACAGTAAAATATGTGCAAGATCATAATTTTACCTCTCAAGATTCAAAGTGGCTAATAATCTCACCAAAACTTCAGGATAGAACGCAATCCGTTCGAAGGACAAAGTTATGACTTGAGTTTTTAAAGAAATTATTCGAGAGAATTTCTGAGTGCACAAACAAATGGATTTATCAGTCGGCAAGTACTGCATTTAGTCACAAAGTTCTGCAAGACTAGAGATCCAGTTGGCGTTTTACTTCGTGTAGATCGATGCATGCTCGAGGTTTGAACTTTTTTAGGAGCTGCGAAGAGATTTCAGCTATTTGGGCCAGATAATGGGTTCTGATGTTGAACATCACGAAGCTACCATCGATCCACTGAC
Source organism: Metridium senile (assembly GCA_949775045.1). Lineage (NCBI taxonomy): Eukaryota > Metazoa > Cnidaria > Anthozoa > Actiniaria > Metridiidae > Metridium > Metridium senile. The sequence continues at coordinate 25,784,245 of OX459095.1, forward strand.
TGGTATGTCGAGTCATTCAAAATGAACTTGAGCGCTCTGCCGCTAGCTGGACCGTTGTATTTAATAGACATTAATCTTTTATTTATAGTACCTTAATTATCTTGATTTAGAGCGACAAAACAAAGCACAAAGTGTCTTTCCATCTTATGGGACCGTATTTTAATATATATTGTAAACTTTGTTGTACAATCATCTAATTATCATACTATGCTAGCTGTTTCAAGAAAAACTAAGCTTAGTCAATCTTCAATTTCTTATATGGGACCGTTAATATGGAACAAATAAAAAAAATTACAAGTCAATTGCAAAACTATTAATAGATTCAAAAAAATAATTAAAGAAGAACAATTATTAAAATATATCAATGAGAATTAAAATATATTTGAAATTATGTAACTCGATTCATTTTAAGTGAAATAGAACATATTTGTTACAATTCATAAATCTTATTACAAATCATAGAGTACAATAATCAATTTACTTATGATTATATCAATCGATAATTTGAATATTTTATCTACAATTTGTATTTTAAATCAATGTAGTTTTATATCAGGGGTCTATACTCTATAAGCATATGCTTTTTCTAGACTACTATTCTTAATCATTTTTACATTTACCAAATTATTGTAATTTTAGAAATATTATTTGTAACAATGACTGAGAATGAATAAAAAAAAGCATTAAAATGTATTTCGCTCTACTAGTCCATGCAGATTTATTAGAAGGGATAGAACCGCATTAAGGGACATTCACTAGAGTAGAACTGTAATTTAGAAAGCCAAGTTTATATAGGGAGGAAAACTGCAACAAAAATGCTAATTTATATGGGTAATAAAGAGGAGACTGTAATAGTGGGCATATGTACATGATTTATTTGTCTGGGATTGAAATTGAGCCATTTGTGTATCTAGAGGAGAGCAGATAATATTGAAAATTGAAATAAAACAAAAAGGCACTTAAAAAAAAAAAAAAATGGAAAGAATAATCATAACAACAGTAATATAACAGTAATAGCATTTTACAATGTCTCAAAGAGGGCAGTGTATTTATTTAAATTCTATATCAATGGATGTATTAAGAGGCTGTCGGCCTAAGAGCGGATAAGGCAAAAATCGGACCATCGCCGATTTCCATGATTTTTTCAGTGAACAACAACTATCATATGCCATCAACAAATATCACTTTGATTTGGATGAATTCGATTGTTTTGGTACTTTACGAGACGGTTTTCGGCGACCCCTCGAAACTCGCTAATTGAGCGTTATTAACGCGGAAATAAAGCAGTACGTATAGGTGTTCACCGAAATTTTATTATTCAGTGAAATAAACTGAAATTTGTACACAAGCAAGTATCACCCTTTGGCTGTATTCTAAACGTTAAATGGCTGAGTTGTGTTAAATTTCGACTGAGATATGATTTTTTAAAAATGTATACCAAATTGTCAAAATACGCTTAGCGGTAAAATGCCTTCAGGTAAAAGCGATTTTCTCGAAAGTGGGACCTAACTTTAAGATAATTCTGTTATATTTCAAAAGTACTAGGACCAGTCAACAAACTTATAAAATAAAATTTGTGGGCACTCTTAATAAACTAGCCGAACGATGACTTCAAAGTTCACTCAATTTTGCTAAATTCAGGAAAATCCATAATAAATCTTATTTGTCGGTGTGACGGTTTAAGGCCAAATTTTGAGCCACATATCTTTGAATGAGCATAAAAAGTCCCTCAAAAGTAGTTTTGATAGTTAAGTAAGCATTTAGGACATTTTTAGGTTTTTAGAATGATTTTAGAGGCCGTAATCTACTGATCAATTTCATGTCTGCAATATGCAAATTAGATACAAATGTTTACATCAAAGATCACGCGATCTTAAGATTAAAACTTATTTTATTCAAATCATTAAACTATTAAAATATTATACAATATTATAAAAAGTTTCATCGATGCTTTTTTCAGATATCTTAACAATTTTGCTCACACTTTCTAATAGTGATAGAGTGTATATCATCCATTAGTCGATGCATGTACAAGTTACGTAGCTTTACGTTCACCGTTCACAGTCTTGATTTTTTTTTCTTGATCAAAAGAACTTGAGTGTTTTCTTTTTAACAGCAGAGAAAAATATTCAAGACAGATTTGTTATTTAAAAGGTTTTCAGGCTTTTAGTATTGTTTGCTTCGCTTTATTTAATAGTTAATGGCACTTGTTTGTTTCAATTACACGTAATTGGCGCCAACTAGCGCCAGACTGGCTGTTGTTGTGTTGTAAGTCAGACGTCCCGTTCAATACTTTTACCAATGGCTTTTTCGAATTCTCCGCCCAGTTGTTCTTTCCACGAAACTTTAAAGACCGAATGTGGTTCAAGTAGAAGGAGTAGCACACATATGTTGATATCTGACTGCGAAAAAATATAAGACGCGGGTGGAAAAATATAAAAAAGAAACCAAAAAAAAAGAAGAATAAAACACCAGTTAGGGAGAACAAAAATAGACTGACAAAATCTTGTTCCAAGCCACACCCAACAACTCCAGGATTCTTGATTAAAGAAACATAATATAAAAGTATATATTAAAGTAAAACAAGGCAGAAACGAAAAAAAATTAAGATATGTGAAACAAAGAAAGAGAGAGAGAAAGATAGAAAAACATAAAGAGAGATAGAAAGAAAGAGAGATAGAAAGACAGAAAGAGAGACAGAAAGAGAGATACAAAGACAGAAAGAGAGATAGAAAGAGAGAAAGAGAGAAAGAAAGAAAGAAAGAAATAACAAAAAGAATGGGAATAAAAAGATGGAACGAGGATAAAGAAGGAAATAAATAAAAAAGAGATCAGTGAAAGGAAAAAAGATAGCAGAAAGGAAGAAAAGACAGGCGGGTGGAAATAATCAAGTCAGTTATTGTCAAAAGGATGAACGTCATACTCAAATTTCCCACTTATACGAAAAGGACTCTATACTCAAAGTACATAACATCATTGAGTGCAAACAATATGTTCGTGAAATATTAGTAATACTAAATTTTATTGTATAGATAAAAATATTTTTTTATCGGAAACTAAGACACTTGTATTTTCCATGTTTTCACTAGTGAAATGGAAAATTTATGTACCAAATGTCCCGGTGTACCCACACGCCCTAAAAAATTTCCTGTCAGTTTCTTGTCGCTTTATCCTGCAATAAAAGGCGGCTCCTCGAATTTAGAGGTAAAACACAAAAGAATTTAGAGGTAAAAAACAAAAGAATATTACTATTTTTGAATTGAAATGAAATTGAAATTAAACTGAAGCTTATATGTTTCTATTTTAGGCTGCGTTTATTATGTATGGCAGAGGGGGAGGCAGGTGAAATTTCTAAATGCAAACAAATCAAAAAAAATTCCAACCTCCCTCACAATTCTCAAAAAAATTAACAATACCCTCTCTCAAGAATAAAAATTTATCCATGCACTCCCTCCTTGTTATCCCCCTACTTTTCTGACATCCCCCTTTCTTGTAATTTTTTTCCAGATCCCCCTAAATTTCACCTCAGCCCCCCCCCCCTCCCCTCTGCCATACGTAATGAACGCAGCCTTAGTTTGCCTCAGTTTGTCCATACAATCAAAAAGCCTTGGTTTGTCTCAGTTTGTCCATGCAATCAAAGAGCCTTGGTTTGCCTCAGTTTGTCCATATACAATCAAAATGCCTTGGTTTGCCTCTGTTTGTCCATACAATCAAAAAGCCTTGGTTTGCCTCAGTTTGTCCATACAATCAAAAAGAATATCACACGGTGGCTTGAATTAAGATACACATTTAATTTTATTGTGTTAAAAACAACATAGTACTCGCTTGCTGTGCTCGCTCGTAAAATAATATTTTTACCACTCGAAAATAAAATTCATATCTTAGCGCCACCGTGTAATATCCTCATGTACTATTTCATATTAATTTTTTTCTTATATATTTTTCAATTAGCAATATTTTGGACAATTTAGTAATGTGCTTCACAGTTTTATTGCAAGCGCGTGACAGGCGCGTAATACTTAAGTGCAGATTGCGACCGATCCTCTCTCACTAGCAGGCAACAAAACACCGTAACAATTTCTTAGATATACATCGTTAGAATTTTTAAAGTATTGTATAACAATTTAGTAGTTTAATAATTTGAATAAAATAAGTTTTCATCTTAAATTAAGATTGTGTGATCTTTGATGTAAACATTCGTATCTAATTTGCATATATTGCAGACATGAAAACGGCCTCTAAAATCATTCTAAAAACCTAAAAATATTCTAAATGCTTACTTAACTATCAAAACTACTTTTGAAGGACTGTTTATACTCATTCAAAGATATGTGGCTCAAAATTTGGCCTTAAACCGTCACACCGACAAATAAGATTTATTATGGATTTTCCTGAATTTAGCAAAATTGAGTAAACTTTGAAGTCATCGTTCGGATAGTTTATTAAGAGTGCCCACAAATTTTATTTTATAAGTTTGTTGACTGGTCCTAGTACTTTTGAAATATAACAGAATTATCTTAAAGTTAGGTCCCACTTTCGAGAAAATCGCTTTTACCTGAAGGCATTTTACCGCTAAGCGTATTTTGACAATTTGGTATACATTTTTAAAAAATCATATCTCAGTCGAAATTAAACACAACTCAGCCATTTAACGTTTAGAATACAGCCAAAGGGTGATACTTGCTTGTGTACAAATTTCAGTTTATTTCACTGAATAATAAAATTTCGGTGAACACCTATACGTACTGCTTTATTTCCGCGTTAATAACGCTCAATTAGCGAGTTTCGAGGGGTCGCCGAAAACCGTCTCGTAAAGTACCAAAACAATCGAATTCATCCAAATCAAAGTGATATTTGTTGATGGCATATGATAGTTGTTGTTCACTGAAAAAATCATGGAAATCGGCGATGGTCCGATTTTTGCCTTATCCGCTCTTAGGCCGACAGCCTCTTAAGTAAGAAGATTGGGTTATTTGATAATTGTAATTGTAATATAGGGATTTATTGGTGTGACAAGAACGTGTTTGATAAGTATTGATGATAGCAAATAGGGAAGAGATGTAGGTTAGAAAAATGCATGTGAATTGATAATGTGTAATAAAGCATTTAAACTTGAACAAGTGGTTAATGTGAATAAGGAGCAAGCGGGTTTGAATTCAAGCAGGATACACGCACCTGGTAATAGCTATCATGGAAGGGTATATTATGATGAAAATTATATAAAAGGAAGGTGAAATGAGATATATTACAAAAAACAGACGTTCATCATCAGGTGTTGAGATGGCTGGTAGGGATAAACCAAACATGTTTCAAAACAAGAGCTAGACATCAATTGCTTTTATCTCATTATCTATTATATGTCAAAAGTTATTACTCGTGCCCAGGCCTATGGCCGGCACGAGTCTTAAAATGCAACGCGTGTTTTTTTTTTTGGTTTCTATGTCACGTGACACGGGTGAAATACGCACTGCGCACGCTCGGAAGGCGGTCGTGTTTACAATAAAACCATTGGAGATTTACCGGCGATTGGTAAATCTTAAAAGTTAAGAAAGTTCGTGGAAAGTTAGTGCTTATATTTCCCTAACACATTACATTAGTTGTTTTCTTTCCCTTGTCAAATAATACAAGAGAAATTCGCTTAATATATAACCACAAGAAAACACGAAACCCTTCGTAAAATCTTCAGTTAGTCTTTTGTTTTGCTTACGCATGCGCCGTGCGTTTTTCACCCGTGTCATGTCACGTCAGAAGTTGTTCTTCGGAAAGTCCGAAGATGTCCGAAGATGTTACGAAGTTGTCGATTTACCGCCAAAAACAAGCCATAAATCGCTCAATATTGAAGTAAATGTCCTCAAACTTCACAGAAATGCAAAGAAAAACACAACACACAAGAAGATATATCTATTTTTTCCATGTCAGAAGTTTCTTTAGCTTCGCCATGAAGTCGTGAATACCGATAACTCTCCGGTCAACTTCAAGATGGCGGCTATATATACCACAACTCAAAACGTCTTAGTAAAATGGCTTGAAAAGCGGTTAAAAGACTCAATCAACACTAAAAATCGTCGGAGTTTGCCTTTTTATTCATCAAAGTTCGTAGTTGGAGTATTAGTTTTGATGTTCATTGCCAATTTCGTTTCAAAATAGTGAAATATTCAATAATGGATTTGAAGGACTTCGATCGTATGTTGAGGCCGTTTCGATACCATGTGGAAAATCGTCTCATCTAAGGATATGCATGGATATACAAGCTTCATACTTCGGTAAAAGAACAATTATTTAATGATGCTAAACATATCAAAATAGGATTTCAAAATTTTTCATACGTATTTTCAAACGAACCTAATTCATTGAAGTAAATAACATTGTGTGAATCGATCATTTGTGGGTCTTTGTATGTATATAGCAGTGTCAATAATATATCTTTAGATAATTGTATTTTAAAGAGTTTATTGTATAGTTTTTACAGTGTTCTCTTTCTATCAGCAGTTGATCATTTCATGAAAGCTCTTTGTTACCCAGCTTCTAGTAGAGGCTCCCTATGCAGTCAAAATCATGCTGGGAAAGTGTATATTTTATACACTGGGACTGGTACTATCAACAAATATAAAACAATGATAAGTGGGAATTGGGTTTGAGATTTTAATTTAGCAAAACTATCCAGGATTATAGGGCATGGGAAATGGGATTAGGACTTCCCCAACGGCACCCCCATGATATTTTTAATTAATAATAAATTATTGAGTAAGTCATTTTTGATAATGATATAGTGCTATTTGATATATTGGTCTAGAACATAGCATTACAAAATATCCCATGGATATTCTAGTCTTCTTTAAATATTTGCTGGGTATCCAACAGTAAAATATGTACATTTTATGTACTCTGTAGTGAAGTTTCTCTTTGTTTGTTTCTTGTATTTTATGATATATGTTGATTACCCTGCGGGCCAGATTCTCCTTTACCTTCTCTCTCCCTGGGATGGGAAAGTGACTCTTGTTGCAGGGTATATATTGGTTTCGGTATACAAATAACATTGCAACTTGGAAATAATGAAATCATGATATACCAGTAATTGGTAATAGTAATAGATGGCAATAGAGTGCTAACACTATGAATGAAATAAAATATAATTGCTACTATGTAATAGTATTTAGTGACTATTAGTCACTATCAAAGACAAGTAAAGTTGTAATGAGATATTGTTTCCTTTTGTATTCGTTTCTGGTTGAGTTATAGTGACTAATTAGAAACTATTAGCTAGTTACTATTATGTTTCTATTTCATGGATTTAGTGTTTTCGCTCTACTAAATTGTACTATTTTATATCTATTCTTTGTTCAACTAGTACCAATTCAGTCCAATCAACAAAGCTGTTCTTCATGATAAGAGACAGAAATAAGAAAACATTGATATTCATACTACCCGCAACAAGAATACTACCGGTATGCCTTTCAGGGAAAGGGGGTGTTAATACCATCCCAAAATGACCTATGGGTGGGTGGGTAGGGTGTACACCCTATCTCAGGACAATTACCTAAGAAATATACACAATATACTATTCAGGACTTAAAAGAACCATTTTCTAGACATCAGAGTCCAAATGAAAGTCCAGTCCAGGTTTTATTTTAATCAGTAACCCCAAGAGACTTTTACAAATGAGTGATAACATGGCAAATTATGAACATGATTACATGATTGATGAACATGTGATAATCTGTCCCTAACTATGATCAACTAGTGTCCCTAGCTATTGATCATCTCTCCATAAAAGCCAGATCAAGGGCACGAGTAAACCCTGTACTGAGGGTCTAGTTGAGAATTAAGTGTACCGGGAAATGAGAATTGAGATGGAATGTACAAAACTTACAGTCCACTTTTTCTTCCATTGCATGGCAGTATTGCTTCATCCTTTGATGTAAAATCAGTTGCCATTACAGTGTGAATAAAAATATGGTAGGCAGAACAAAATATGACTGGAATGTTCTATTATTCTTTGACCAATCTCAGACAGCCCCATAATCAAATCTAACAGCAAGATAACAACTATGCTTCCAATTGGACAATACATTTTTCAGCGTATTTCTGACTGCCGGCGGTATTTGTATTACACTGTAAAAGCTTAGAAACTCGAAACAATTTTAACCGACAATACGATCACTGTATACTGCCTTTAATAAGCTCCTGTCGAAGTTTGTTGAAAATCATCAACAGGTCTATAAAGTATTTTTGTAAAAAGACCATGAGAGGAGTCATTCTAACATTTCCTGCATGGTAATGAAAGCTCTTGCTCAAAAAACTCATTTCTGTTCTTTTTATTTCAATAACCTTAATGTTTAAACAGTTATTGAGAATTTAGTGTACTGGGAAATGAAAAATGAGATGGAATGTACAAAGTTTGTTTTCAACTTTATTTTCCATTTCATAACTCTACCATAAGTGCTTCATCCTAAGATGTCAAATAAGTTGCCATTAAAAGCTTATAGAAACTCTTACCTGTTTTGACAACAATATACAGTCACTGACATTGGAAGTTTGTTGAAAATCATGAACAGGTCTATAAAGTATTTTTGTAAATAGACACTGCGAGGAGTCATATTCTAACATTTCCTGCATGGTACTATCACACCGGTTCAAAAGATGAACTTTGTTAGCACATTGACCACACCCTGCACTCACTAGGCCAAAAAAGCAGTGCATGCCGTCAATATTAAAATTGTTTCAAAATTAAACCAAAGTTACATTTTCTGAAAGCTCTTGCTCAAAAAACTCATTTCTGTTCTTTTTATTTCAATAACCTTAATGTTTAAACAGTTATTGAGAATTTAGTGTACTGGGAAATGAAAAATGAGATGGAATGTACAAAGTTTGTTTTCAACTTTATTTTCCATTTCATAACTCTACCATAAGTGCTTCATCCTAAGATGTCAAATAAGTTGCCATTAAAAGCTTATAGAAACTCTTACCTGTTTTGACAACAATATACAGTCACTGACATTGGAAGTTTGTTGAAAATCATGAACAGGTCTATAAAGTATTTTTGTAAATAGACACTGCGAGGAGTCATATTCTAACATTTCCTGCATGGTACTATCACACCGGTTCAAAAGATGAACTTTGTTAGCACATTGACCACACCCTGCACTCACTAGGCCAAAAAAGCAGTGCATGCCGTCAATATTAAAATTGTTTCAAAATTAAACCAAAGTTACATTTTCTGAAAGCTCTTGCTCAAAAAACTCATTTCTGTTCTTTTTATTTCATTTACCTTAATGTCTAAACAGTTATTGAGAATTTAGTGTACTGGGAAATGAAAAATGAGATGGAATGTACAAAGGTTGTTGTCAACTTTATTTTCCATTTCATAACTCTACCAAACGTGCTTCATCCTTAGATGTCAAATAAGTTGCCATTAAAAGCTTATAGAAACTCTTACCTATTTTGACAACAATATACAGTCACTGACATGCATTGGAAGTTTGTTGAAAATCATGAACTGGTCTATAAAGTATTTTTGTAAAAAGACCCTGCGAGGAGTCATATTCTAACATTTCCAGCATGGTACTATAACACATGTTGAAAAGATGAACTTTGTTAGCACATTGACCACACCCTGCACTCACTAGGTCAAAAAAGCAGTGCATGCCGTCAATATTAAAATTGTTTCAAAATTAGACCAAAATTATATTTTCTGAAAGCTCTTGCTCAAAAAACTCATTTCTGTTCTTTTTATTTCATTTACCTTAATGTCTAAACAGTTATGAGAATTTAGTGTACTGGGAATGAAAAATGAGATGGAATGTACAAAGTTTGTTTTCAACTTTATTTTCCATTTCATAACTCTACCAAAAGTGCTTCATCCTTTAATAAATGTCAAATAAGTTGCCATTAAAAGCTTATAGAAACTCATACCTATTTTCACCAACAATATAAAATGTACATGCAGTCACTGTGGAAGTTTGTTGAAAATCATGAACAGGTCTATAAAGTATTTTTGTAAATAGACACTGCGAGGAGTCATATTCTAACATTTCCTGCATGGTACTATCACACCGGTTCAAAAGATGAACTTTGTTAGCACATTGACCACACCCTGCACTCACTAGGCCAAAAAAGCAGTGCATGCCGTCAATATTAAAATTGTTTCAAAATTAGACCAAAGTTACATTTTCTGAAAGCTCTTGCTCAAAAAACTCATTTCTGTTCTTTTTATTTCATTTACCTTAATGTCTAAACAGTTATTGAGAATTTAGTGTACTGGGAAATGAAAAATGAGATGGAATGTACAAAGGTTGTTGTCAACTTTATTTTCCATTTCATAACTCTACCAAACGTGCTTCATCCTTAGATGTCAAATAAGTTGCCATTAAAAGCTTATAGAAACTCTTACCTATTTTGACAACAATATACAGTCACTGACATGCATTGGAAGTTTGTTGAAAATCATGAACTGGTCTATAAAGTATTTTTGTAAAAAGACCCTGCGAGGAGTCATATTCTAACATTTCCAGCATGGTACTATAACACATGTTGAAAAGATGAACTTTGTTAGCACATTGACCACACCCTGCACTCACTAGGTCAAAAAAGCAGTGCATGCCGTCAATATTAAAATTGTTTCAAAATTAGACCAAACTTATATTTTCTGAAAGCTCTTGCTCAAAAACTCATTTCTGTTCTTTTTATTTCATTTACCTTAATGTCTAAACAGTTATGAGAATTTAGTGTACTGGGAATGAAAAATGAGATGGAATGTACAAAGTTTGTTTTCAACTTTATTTTCCATTTCATAACTCTACCAAAAGTGCTTCATCCTTTAATAAATGTCAAATAAGTTGCCATTAAAAGCTTATAGAAACTCATACCTATTTTCACCAACAATATAAAATGTACATGCAGTCACTGTGGAAGTTTGTTGAAAATCATGAACAGGTCTATAAAGTATTTTTGTAAATATAGACCCTGCGAGGAGTCATATTCTAACATTTCCTGCATGGTACTATCACACCGGTTCAAAAGATGAACTTTGTTAGCACATTGACCACACCCTGCACTCACTAGGCCAAAAAAGCAGTGCATGCCGTCAATATTAAAATTGTTTCAACATTAGACCAAAGTTACATTTTTTGAAAGCTCTTGCTCAAAAAACTCATTTCTGTTCTTTTTATTTCATTTACCTTAATGTCTAAACAGTTATTGAGAATTTAGTGTACTGGGAAATGAAAAATGAGATGGAATGTACAAAGGTTGTTGTCAACTTTATTTTCCATTTCATAACTCTACCAAAAGTGCTTCATCCTTAGATGTCAAATAAGTTGCCATTAAAAGCTTATAGAAACTCTTACCTATTTTGACAACAATATACAGTCACTGACATTGGAAGTTTGTTGAAAATCATGAACTGGTCTATAAAGTATTTTTGTAAAAAGACCCTGCGAGGAGTCATATTCTAACATTTCCTGCATGGTACTATAACACCGGTTGAAAAGATGAACTTTGTTAGCACATTGACCACACCCTGCACTCACTAGGTCAAAAAAGCAGTGCATGCCGTCAATATTAAAATTGTTTCAAAATTAGACCAAAATTATATTTTCTGAAAGCTCTTGCTCAAAAAACTCATTTCTGTTCTTTTTATTTCATTTACCTTAATGTCTAAACAGTTATTGAGAATTTAGTGTACTGGGAAATGAAAAATGAAATGGAATGTACAAAGGTTGTTTTCAACTTTATTTTCCATTTCATAACTCTACCAAAAGTGCTTCATCCTTAGATGTCAAATAAGTTGCCATTAAAAGCTTATAGAAACTCTTACCTATTTTGACAACAATATACAGTCACTGACATTGGAAGTTTGTTGAAAATCATGAACTGGTCTATAAAGTATTTTTGTAAAAAGACCCTGCGAGGAGTCATATTCTAACATTTCCTGCATGGTACTATCACACCGGTTCAAAAGATGAAACTTGTTTACACTTGACCACACCCTGCACTCACTAGGTCAAAAAAGCAGTGCATTTCGTCAATATTAAATTGTTTCAAAATTAGACCAAAGTTACATTTTCTGAAAGGTCTTGCTCAAAAAACTCATTTCTGTTCTTTTTATTTCATTTCATTTAATAAAAAGAACAGAAATGAGTTTTTTGAGCAAGAGCTTTCAGAAAATGTAACTTTGGTCTAATTTTGAAACAATTTTAATATTGACGGCATGCACTGCTCTTTTGGCCTAGTGAGTGCAGGGTGTGGTCAATGTGCTAACAAAGTTCATCTTTTGAACCGGCGTGATAGTACCATGCAGGAAATGTTAGAATGACTCCTCGCAGGGTCTATATTTACAAAAATACTTTATAGACCTGTTCATGATTTTCAACAAACTTCCACAGCGACTGTACATTTTATATTGTTGGTCAAAATAGGTATGAGTTTCTATAAGCTTTTAATGGCAACTTATTTGACATTTAAGGATGAAGCACTTTTGGTAGAGTTATGAAATGGAAAATAAAGTGCACAACCAACTTTGTACATTCCATCCCATTTTTCATTTCCCAGAACAGTAAATTCTCAATAACTGTTTAGACATTAAGGTAAATGAAATGAAAAGAACAGAAATGAGTTTTTTGAGCAAGAGCTTTCAGAAAATGTAATTTTGATCTAATTTTGAAACAATTTTAATATTGACGGCATGCACTGCTTTTTTGACCTAGTGAGTGCAGGGTGTGGTCAATGCGCTAACAAAGTTCATCTTTTGAACCGGTGTGATAGTACCATGCAGGAAATGTTAGAATATGACTCCTCGCAGGGTCTTTTTATAAAAATACTTTATAGACCAGTTCATGATTTTCAACAAACTTCCACAGTAACTGTATATTGTTGCTCAAAATAGGTAAGAGTTTCTATAAGCTTTTAATGGCAACTTATTTGACATTTAAGGATGAAGCACTTTTGGTAGAGTTATGAAATGGAAAATAAAGTGCACAACCAACTTTGTACATTCCATCCCATTTTTCATTTCCCAGAACAGTTAATTCTCAATAACTGTTTAGACATTAAGGTAAATGAAATGAAAAGAACAGAAATGAGTTTTTTGAGCAAGAGCTTTCAGAAAATGTAACTTTGGTCTAATTTTGAAACAATTTTAATATTGACGGCATGCACTGCTTTTTTGGCCTAGTGAGTGCAGGGTGGGGTCAATGTGCTAACAAAGTTCATCTTTTGAACCAAACCTTTTGAACTGGTGTGATAGTACTATGCAGGAAATGTTAGAATGACTCCTCGCAGGGTCTATTTACAAAAATACTTTATAGACCTGTTCATGATTTTCAACAAACTTCCACAGTCACTGCATGTACATTTTATATTGTTGCTCAAAATAGGTATGAGTTTCTATAAGCTTTTAATGGCAACTTATTTGACATTTAAGGATGAAGCACTTTTGGTAGAGTTATGAAATGGAAAATAAAGTTGAAAACAAACTTTGTACATTCCATCTCATTTTTCATTTCCCAGTACACTAAATTCTCATAACTGTTTAGACATTAACGTAAATGAAATAAAAAGAACAGAAATGAGTTTTTTGAGCAAAAGCTTTCAGAAAATATAACTTTGGTCTAATTTTGAAACAATTTTAATATTGATGGCATGCACTGCTTTTTTGGCCTAGTGAGTGCAGGGTGTGGTCAATGTGCTAACAAAGTTCATCTTTTGAACCGGCGTGATAGTACCATGCAGGAAATGTTAGAATATGACCCCTCGGAGGGTCTTTTTACAAAAATACTTTATAGACCAGTTCATGATTTTCAACAAACTTCCAATGTCAGTGACTGCATGTATATTGTTTGTCAAAATAGGTAAGAGTTTCTATAAGCTTTTAATGGCAACTTATTTGATATCTAAGGATGAAGCACTTTTGGTAGAGTTATGAAATGAAAAAAAAAGTTGACAACAACCTTTCTACATTCCATCTCATTTTTCATTTCCCAGTACACTAAATTCTCAATAACTGTTTAGACATTAAGGTAAATGAAATAAAAAGAACAAAAATGAGTTTTTTGAGCAAGAGCTTTCAGAAAATGTAACTTTGGTCTAATTTTGAAACAATTTTAATATTGACGGCATGCACTGCTCTTTTGGCCTAGTGAGTGCAAGGTGTGGTCAATGTGCTAACAAAGTTCATCTTTTGAACCGGCATGATAGTACCATGCAGGAAATGTTAGAATGACTCCTCGCAGGGTCTATATTTACAAAAATACTTTATAGACCTGTTCATGATTTTCAACAAACTTCCACAGTGACTGTAGATTTTATATTGTTGGTCAAAATAGGTATGAGTTTCTATAAGCTTTTAATGGCAACTTATTTGACATTTAAGGATGAAGCACTTTTGGTAGAGTTATGAAATGGAAAATAAAGTTGAAAACAACCTTTGTACATTCCATCCCATTTTTCATTTCCCAGAACAGTAAATTCTCAATAACTGTTTAGACATTAAGGTAAATGTAATAAAAAGAACAGAAATGAGTTTTTTGAGCAAGAGCTTTCAGAAAATGTAACTTTGGTCTAATTTTGAAACAATTTTAATATTGACGGCATGCACTGCTTTTTTGGCCTAGTGAGTGCAGGGTGTGGTCAATGTGCTAACAAAGTTCATCTTTTGAACCGGTGTGATAGTACCATTGCAGGAAATGTTAGAATATGACTCCTGGCAGGGTCTTTTTACAAAAAAACTTTATAGACCTAGCTGTTGATGATTTTCAACAAACTTCTGCAGGAGCTTATTTTGAGGTTCTAAGCTTTTACAGTGTAATACAAATACCGCTGGCAGTCAGAAATACGCTGAAAAATGTATTGTCCAATTGGAAGCATAGTTGTTATCTTGCTGTTAGATTTGATTATGGGGCTGTCTGAGATTGGTCAAAGAATAATAGAACATTCCAGTCATATTTTGTTCTGCCTACCATATTTTTATTTACACTGTAATGGCAACTGATTTTACATCAAAGGATGAAGCAATACTGGCAGAGTCATGCAATGGAAGAAAAAGAGGACTGTAAGTTGTGTACATTCCATCTCAATTCTCATTTCCCGGTACACTTAATTCTCAATAACTTTTGACATATAATAGATAATGAGATAAAAGCAATTGATGTCTAGCTCTTGTTCTGAAACATGTTTGGTTTATCCCTACCAGCCATCTCAACACCTGATGATGAACGTCTGTTTTTTGTAATATATCTCTTTTCACCTTCCTTTTATATAATTTTCATCATAATATACAATTCCATTATAGCTATTACCAGGTGCGTGTATCCTGCTTGAGCTCAAACCCGCTTGCTCCATTATTCACATTAACCACTTGTTCAAGTTTAAATGCTTTATTACACATTATCAATTCACATGCATTTTTCTAACCTACATCTCTTCCCTATTTGCTATCATCAATACTTATCAAACACGTTCTTGTCACACCAATAAATCCCTATATTACAATTACAATTATCAAATAAGCCAATCTTCTTACTTAATACATCCATTGATATAGAATTTAAATAAATACACTGCCCTCTTTGAGACATTGTAAAATGCTATTACTGTTATATTACTGTTGTTATGATTATTCTTTCCATACCGCACTATAAGTGCCTTTTAGTTTTATTTCAATTTTCAATGTATTATCTCCTCTCCTCTAGATACACATATGGCTCAATTTCAATCCCAGACAAATAAATCATGTACATATGCCCACTATTACAGTCTCCTCTTTATTACCCATATAAATTAGCATTTTGGTTGCAGTTTTCCTCCCTATATAACCTTGGCTTTCTAAATTACAGTTCTACTCTAGTGAATGTCCCTTAATGCAGTTCTATCCCTTCTAATAAATCTGCGTGGACTAGTAGCGCGAAATACATTTTTATATTGTATCTTAGAACATAAAACATTTTCTAACTTAATTCCATTACACTAGAACGCACATATATAGGCATTGGCATCTCGTTTTATTGACAATTATTGAAGATCAAGTTAATGAAAAAAAGTTTACAAGTTACACAACGTGGTGTACAGAGAGATACCTTTGAGTATGTACTTTAACAAACTAGCCCTATTTATACAATTACATCTCCCTAGAGTATAATTTACACAATAATGCCTTAACATAACAGCACACTAGTATTCATTCCATATCGTTAGAAAATACATTGCTTTTTTTTATTCATTCTCAGTCATTGTTACAAATAATATAAATAATATTTCTAAAATTACAATAATTAGGTAAGTGTAAAAATGATTAAGAATAGAAGTCTAGAAAAAGCATGATATGCTTATAGAGTATAGACCCCTGATATAAAACTACATTGATTTAAAATACAAATTGTAGATAAAATATTCAAATTATCGATTGGTATAATAATTAGTAAATTGATAATTGCACTCTATGATTTGTAATTAGATTTATGAATTGTAACAAATATAATGTTCTATTTCACTTAAATGAATCGAGTTACATAATTTCAAATATATTTTAATTCTCATTGATATATTTTAATAATAGTTCTTCTTTAATTATTATTTTTTAATTCTATTAATAGTGTTGCAATGGACTTGTAATTTTTTTTATTTGTTCCATATTAACGGTCGCATATAAGAAATTGAAAATTGACTAAGCTTAGTTTTTCTTGAAACAGCTAGTATGATAATTAGATGATTGCCTTGTTTTATGACAATGAATTTCAGAGTTTAGTTTAAAAAATGGTCTGAATGTTTCAGATAGCTGACAAGTATTTAAAAGATACATTTATTTAAGGAAGCATATGTTAAGTGTAGTTATGTCTTCTATTTTGAGAATGGACTCCTAAGAGTAGAAGAGTGGGATAGTGTGAGCATAATATGATAAATTTGTTATAGTTAATCTTATGACTTTTTTTAAGTTATCTGAAGCGTTCCTCAAGCGTATATTAACTCTAGCCGAAACAATTACCCTGCAAGTAGATCAATTATAGTACATATAGTAAGAACATTGTAGTCCATGCTGTAAACAAAGTTTACAATATATATTAAAATACGGTCCCATAAGATGGAAAGACACTTTGTGCTTTGTTTTGTCGCTCTAAAGCAAGATAATTAAGGTACTGTCAATAAAAGATTAATGTCTATTAAATACAACGGTCCAGGCGGCAGAACGCTCAAGTTCATTTTAAATGACTCGACATACCAGTGGAACGATGGTAGCTTCGTGATGTTCAACATCAGAACCCATTATCTCTTCGCAGCTCCTAAAAAAAGTTCAAACCTCGAGCATGCATCGATCTACACAAACTCAAACGCCAACAGGATCTCTAGTCTTGCAGAACTTTGTGACTAAATGCAGTACTTGCCGACTGATAAATCCATTTGTTTGTGCACTGAAATACTCTCGAATAATTTCTTTAAAAACTCAAGTCATAACTTTGTCCTTCGAACGGTTGAGTTCTATCCTGAAGTTTTGGTGAGATTATAAAGCCACTTTGAATCTTGAGAGGTAAAATTATGATCTTGCACATATTTTACTGTTTATTGCCGCCAACTTTGTCTGCAGGCTCATGATGAAACACGACGTATTTTACGTCATTTTTTATCATATGATCATGATAATAGACGTCTATAGCACTGCTATTATACCTCATAAAACACATGTTATTCTGTGTATGATCAAACCTAAATACTCCAATAATGATCGATAATTAAAAATTAACTAATATATGTATTAGTGTTATAATAAGTTTGAAAAATGTAAGTTTTTCTGTCAAGTTACGAAAACGCTTACTAGAGCGCAAAGCCCAAAAGTGTGACCGCAGACAATTTATTTACATTCTTTTGACATGTTTGTCTGTAGCTGCTTTGGATTAAAATGGACTTCACTCTAGCTCTTTTAACCTCAAAATTCATCTGAAGATTGGCATCATTCTTGTCTTGTGATTCACAGTGAGAAATGCTGACATTTAATCTAGAGGAGTTGATTGAAAAGATGTAGAGAAAGTATGAATAAATTATCGCCGGTCATACTTTTGGGCTTTGCGCTGTAATATCGAACATTAGTATCATGGCGAATATATTGTCGAATTACGGTCGTTTCGAGCTTTCTCCTTCCTTACATAGTCTGTTCCTTCCACGTTATAATTCTTGTCGAATGAACCTTGCGTGAAATGTTGACAACAAACGAGACTAGATATACTTTTCAACTTCTCTTGAAGTAAAGTTGTCAAAATGAATCCTCAGTTGACACTTCAATGCAGTAACTTGTGTCGTCAATTCCGGTAACTCGCCCCAGACCGAAAAATCCCGGCCAGGGCGTGGTCACAACGATGTTTAAAGATCGATAAAATATTCCCAATTGCTTCAAATTGAATTCTGACAACGGGAATCGATTAACTAAGATGTCTAGAATTGAGGGAAATATGTCCCATTTTTGACTTCATAAGCACTTTAAAAGGCTTTTCAGAGAACATAAATTACAAATAAAATAGATAATGAGTTTCAATATATAAAATAACTTTTGAAATGATAGCTAAAATGCGTTATAATTAACACTTCATGACACAAATGCAAGCCAAAAAAAAAAAAAAGAAAAAAAAAAGAAACGAACATTAAACGAAAACACAAAAAGGGATTCACATATATGTGGATAAATGCATTGAAAAATATAGAAATAGTCCATGCTCCATCGATCCCGAGTTGTCCAAGTTCATAATTCCTTGGGGATCATTTTTGCGGCGACTTGGGAGTCATTATTGCGGTGGGAATCAATATTGCGGCGACTTGGGAATCATTATTGCGGCGGGGATCAATATTGCGGCGACTTGGGAATCATTATTGCGGCGGGGATCAATATTGCGGCGACTTGGGAATCATTATTGCGGCGGGAATCATTATTGCGGCGGGAATCATTATTGCGGCGGGGATCATTATCGCGGTGGTACAGCCCTTTTTTTTAGCTCATCACCAGCGAATGATATATTCAGCAGCAGCCAACAACATGCAAAAGCGGTTGTTAGATAGCACTAGCGATTTGTAGTCAGCGCTTTCGATTGGTATTTTAGCACTAGCGATTTGTAGTCAGCGCTTTCGATTGGTATTTTAGCACTAGCGATTTGTAGACAGCGCTTTCGATTGGTATTTTAGCACTAGCGATTTGTAGTCAGCGCTTTCGATTGGTATTTTAGCACTAGCGAATTGTAGTCAGCGCTTTCGTTTGGTATTTTAGCACTAGCGATTTGTAGTCAGCGCTTTCGATTGGTATTTTAGCACTAGCGATTTGTATTTTTGGCACAAAGGGCTCTCCATATTATTATGTGAAGAGTTTTGCTTTGATCGAGTCTGTCTGAATGTTCAGGTTGGGTGAACAAGATAAGCATTTCTAAACAATTGACATATTTTGAAAGCATAGTTTATATGTACCTTTTTGGGCATCTGATTCCAGTGGCCTTTCATATCGTAACACCATTCACCAAAAGTAAAATCTAATATGATTATACCAACAACTAGTAAACCAATGATACTCCCACACACTGTCTGAATAAGCAAAACACTTTTTAGGCATTCCTTGAGAGTTGTTTTGAACGGCGGCAAACTTTTCTTCCAGGCCTTAGGATCTGCTGCGTCGTTCTCTGGAGGATCGAATTCTTGGAAGATGTGATCATCTTGATCGAATTCGATGAAATCAACAAGTAGGTCTGATTGTGGTCGTTCGCCGATCAATGCTTCTTCTAGTTCAGCGGGTGCAGCTGCTCGGTTGTTATATGTTGTATATGTTTCAATCAAAGCTATCCCAGTGCAGTTTTCCACAAGAAAGCTTATAAAGACTACTATTTCGGTGATCATTTTGGGAGCTGTCAGGGCTACCATGCAAGTCCAATTCCGAGAATTGTAACGAAATATTTGCTCTGTCTGTATCAAATAATCCCGTCAGGGGAGGGCTAGAGTAGGTTAGTAAGGTTCTTTCTCCGTGTACTCGATCACAGAATACGTCATCACCGTTCTGTTAGCATTTCTACTACATAGTCCAGTCAATCTACGAAAATATTGACCTCAACCTGCCACTAATTGCAACAGAAGGTTTCTCAACGGTTTTCGACTAAGAATTATATATGCCTTACAACATATAAAAAGTCCCAAAAGTCCCAAGAGGGGAAGACGGCAAAAACGAGGTTTTTTTGTGACTACTTTGATAGCCTGCATAGCTGGCCCTGGGGGATTGGGGAGAGAGGCAGAGGGATTGGGGAGGGGAGGGGAGGTAAGGGGAAGAGAAGGAAAGGAGGGCCTGCCGCAAGGCCATGTGTATTTTACATGCTTACGGTCGCTGGCGACCGTAAACGCTGATTGGCTCATTCTTGACAAATGATTGACAGATATTGGGATAGGTCATGACGAAAACCACAACACACTTTCATTCAGCTTCTTTGCTGAAACATGGTAAATGTTTATATATAGTTTTGGTGGGCAACCCTAAAACGCGGAACGGCGGAACGGCGGAATGGCGGAATATTCTAAAACGCGGAACGGCGGAATATTCTAAAACGCGGAATTTTAAAAATCATTAGAAAATCAAAAAATCAAAAAAAATAAGAAAATCATTAAAAATCAGTAGAAAAAAAATAAAACGAAAAAATAAATAAATAAATAATGAATTAAAAAGAAGAATTAAAAAAGAATAAATAAAAGAATAAATCTAATAAGAATGACAATAAGAAAAGATATAAGAAACGGTATATCAGGAGAAATATTCAAAATTTACACTATGGCCAGATAGTCTCAAATCCCTATGACGTGCTTAGAACATACTTCTCTTAGTTTTAATACTCTAAGTTTTTTAATAAGTTGAAATGGAAAACTATAGGGGGAATGTTAGAAATTTAATATTATTAGTATTAGTATTAGTATTATTGTATAGTGTACATCGTGTGTGATGAACGCCGTTCGTTCCGCGTTTTAGAATATTCCGCCGGAATATCCTAAAACGCGGAATTAAAAAAAAAAAAAAAAAAAGAAGAGCAAAGAAAATATAAAAAATATAGAATTAATAAAAGAATTAATAAAAAGAATATTGATCAAAAGAATTATAAGAATAAGAATGACAAAAAAATGAAAAAAAGAATAAATAAAAATAACATTAAAAAAAGAATAATACTAATGACAATGACAAAAAGAATGTATATCTCAGGAGAAATATTCAAAGTGTTCAATGTACAATGTGTTCTATGTCTTAGAATAGAATGGTTGAAAATTTTGCAACAAACAAATATAGTCGAAAAGAAACGATATATTGTTGTCTTATGTATTGGTATAATTATAGTATCAACAAAGAGAAACATCAGATGAAAACCACATCGACATCATTCATATTGTTCTGAATACTTCGACGAAAATGTAATTCCTAATTCGCTATGGTATAGTTCAAAATTTACACTATGGCCAGAGAATCTCAAATCCCAAAATCAATCTTAAAAAAAAGTTGAAATGGAAAACTATAGGGGAGTGAAATTTAATATTATTATTACATAATATTATTAGTAGTAGTAGTAGTAGCAGTAGTAGTAGGAGTAGTAGGAGTAGGAGTAGTAGTAGGAGTAGTAGTAGTAGTAGTAGTAGCAGCAGCAGCAGCAGCAGCAGCAGCAGCAGCAGCAGCAGCAGCAGTAGCAGTAGCAGTAGCAGTAGCAGTAGCAGTAGCAGTAGCAGTAGCAGTAGCAGTAGCAGTAGCAGTAGCAGTAGCAGTAGCAGTAGCAGTAGCAGTAGCAGTAGCAGTAGCAGTAGCAGTAGCAGTAGCAGTAGCAGTAGCAGTAGCAGTAGCAGTAGCAGTAGCAGTAGCAGTAGCAGTAGCAGTAGCAGTAGCAGTAGCAGTAGCAGTAGCAGTAGCAGTAGCAGTAGCAGTAGCAGTAGCAGTAGCAGTAGCAGTAGCAGTAGCAGTAGCAGTAGCAGTAGCAGTAGCAGTAGCAGTAGCAGTAGCAGTAGCAGTAGCAGTAGCAGTAGCAGTAGCAGTAGCAGTAGCAGTAGCAGTAGCAGTAGCAGTAGCAGTAGCAGTAGCAGTAGCAGTAGCAGTAGCAGTAGCAGTAGCAGTAGCAGTAGCAGTAGCAGTAGCAGTAGCAGTAGCAGTAGCAGTAGCAGTAGCAGTAGCAGTAGCAGTAGCAGTAGCAGTAGCAGTAGCAGTAGCAGTAGCAGTAGCAGTAGCAGTAGCAGTAGCAGTAGCAGTAGCAGTAGCAGTAGCAGTAGCAGTAGCAGTAGCAGTAGCAGTAGCAGTAGCAGTAGCAGTAGCAGTAGCAGTAGCAGTAGCAGTAGCAGTAGCAGTAGCAGTAGCAGTAGCAGTAGCAGTAGCAGTAGCAGTAGCAGTAGCAGTAGCAGTAGCAGTAGCAGTAGCAGTAGCAGTAGCAGTAGCAGTAGCAGTAGCAGTAGCAGTAGCAGTAGCAGTAGCAGTAGCAGTAGCAGTAGCAGTAGCAGTAGCAGTAGCAGTAGCAGTAGCAGTAGCAGTATACATCATGTGTGATGAACGCCGTTCGTTCCGCGTTTTAGAATATTCCGCCGGAATATCCTAAAACGCGGAATAAAAAAAAAAAAAAAGAGAGCGAAGAAAATATAAAAAATATAGAATTAATAAAAGAATTAATAAAAAGAATTACAACCGTCTCTGTGTTCTATAAATCGCTCGTAAAACATGACTTTATTTTTACTTCAATTAAAAGCAATTATCCCATGTCGTTCTTTGAATGTTAGATTTTCTATGAGGGTAATTGTTTTCACAAGAAATGGCGTATTCAAAGTTAAACTACCAACGTACAAACAAGGCCAGTTAGTATCAAGCTGAGAAGTTCTGGTAAGCCCTTACTTCCGGTGCGCTATTTTATGTAGTGGGCGGTTAACTAAATAAGACAGCCTTGCAGGCAGGCTCTCCCTTCCTTCTCCTCCCTCCACCCCCCCCCCCCCTTCCCCTCCCCTCCCCTCTCCCCTTTCCCCCAGAGAGCCAGGCTACGCAGACTACTACTTTGACGGCAGTTTGAGCACAACATGGAAACGAGGCTGCAACCAAAACACGAGATTATGCACTTATCATCGGCTTCCACGAGGGGGGGACCCCGGGCTAAACTGGGGGAAATATCGTGACTTAGAATTAAATCCTTCCCCCAGCCCCTGGGAGAATTGTGGTGGATAGGTAAAATGGTTTAAAATCGACACACTACTAGTAGACTGGTACCTAGACAACATGGCGGCCGTACAGCAATGTGAGAAAGGCGAGAACAGCTGCTCAGTTTACTGCAGTAAAGGAAAGTACTCTTGTCTTAATCACTAGATATGTGTTGATACTATATGCATGCCTTTCAACAAGGTAATAATGTTGATTAATAGCAGTTTAGAAAATTAAGAAATTCCCAAATACTTTTATTGTAAATTTTGCTTTTTAATAAATTTAACTTTGTTTCACAGATTTAGTGTGTGCACTCTGTTTGTTGACACTTTAATTTTATTTGTGAATTTTCATTTAACTTTGCCCGGGTACTGGTGAAATATAGGGGTATTTTCTACAAAAACTTGCCCAATACCTGGGGAAATAAGACACCTTTGCTCTGGACTCAAAGCAAAGTCCCCACATTAGCCCGGGGGTCCCCCCCCCCCCCTCCCCCTCGTGGAAGCCGATCACAAGTGCATTATGCAAATTTTAAAGTCAATAAAAAGCCAATTAAACCGAACATTTTAAGTTAAAATCAATCTAATTTCTAGCAAATATCATTTGTTAAAGTTCTTATGCATTTTTCAAAACTTTTAGAAGAACGTTTTAGACAATATCCTATTTACTATATTGAAGTATGATTACTACAGAATATGACATTTTAATTTACGTTAAATCATTATTACCGTTTCTTGCTTTATTATAGTATAAATTATTTTCATTCAATTGTATTTGGAAGTATATTGTAGCGCTTTATTGGATTGCAAATACAAAACATCAAATAGGTACAAAATATAAAAACTAAATATAAAAACTGTTTACTGGAGAGTCAGCCGTTTATGTGATCTTCTAGCTATACACCATCCTCGGGAACCCAGGGGTAATTTTCTGTCGCTCGTTTCTCGCTCCCAGAATACATACCCCTTGCATGGAACGTATAGTCTATTGGAGCTGGTTCTCGAAGTCAAAATTCAGCTCTTTCCTGATTGGTGGATCCGCTGAGGTCGACCAATGAAAATAAGAAAACCATTCAAAGGAAGTCGTTAAATAATAGTTTGAATGGTTATCTTGATTTTCATCTTTATCAAGTTATGATAATTCCTGTATTAACAAAAACAGTTTCTCACTGAGCCATAGAATAGGGCTTTCTTGTGACTCTATTGTTTCCCAGAGATACTTCTCCAGAGTCTGTGCATGCTCTGGCTGTATTTTCTGTGGGCTTGGTTGTAGTAACATCAATAGAAGTACACGGTTTATCTCACACTCATGATGATATCCTTGTACGTACAGTGTATTGAGAAATCTTTATTACCCTCGAAGGAACCTCTTTCTTGAGCATGGTAGGCTATTTCAGTGAAAATTGACAAAGCACCATCAATTGAAGTTGTGATGTCATTTTTTTGGAAACTTTGCATAAGAACACTTGATCATATAAGAGTTTAAAATATGAAATAAAAAATGGGGGTCACCGTGCTTGATTTCGAGATAAAGTATGGTGAATGTTGCATGACCATTTTCACGAAAATGCCGCGCGCTTTTTAATAGCCAATAATATCAAATACACGCTACTGGAACATTGTTGCTGAAAGCCTCACACTTATGTCGATCTACCAACGGATATTAGTATATCTAACGCGAAGAATAACAAAATAGATCGGGTAAAAGAAAAAATGGCATTTAAATAATTTTTAATTCGCGAGTTACTAAAAAAAATAGTGTAAATCGAATACTGTAGGAGTCGATTTTTTTACATAGCTTGCGCATAATAATTTGAGTTTGCGTGAGTAGAGGTCCCCAATCCCTCCTGATACCTTAATGTCGTCGCTTCTAGTTGTTCCTGCTAAGAACTTTGAATATATATATAAACACATGATTATATTTATTTATATTTCTATATTTATTCTGCTTATGTAGTGTTTGTTCTTACAGTTTATTATCTTTTTCTCTTTTTGTAGCTTGTGATACATGTTAGTGGGTTGTGTTTATGTCGTTTCTTAGGGGATTGGGTTGGGAATTTACCTAGAAGGGAACCAAGTGTCATTTTGTAATATAAATGAAATCTAGCGGGTAAACTAGTATAGGCTGCGTCGGTGTTTGATATAAATTAACGATAGGTAATAGAATGAAAATTGAAACATTGTAAAAAATGTTGACTTAACTTTACTGACGTTTCGAGCTTTAGCCCTTCGTCGTAAAGTTAAGTCAACATTTTTTACGGTCTTGCAAATTTTATTCTATTACCTGTCCTTTTGTAAATTTATCTGCCTTAGGGCAAATTGTTAATTCCTGAGACACAAATAGGTAACTGTTATTATCCAAGGAGACACCAGAGCCAGAGTTTTTATTTTTTTATTTTAGACACCTTAACCCGCTTGGTCTTTTGATCTATTGATTGGTGTTTTACACAAAGCTATCCCTAGACGCAAATAGGAAAATGTGAAAAAGAAAGAAATTCGTTAATTAATGTTTAGAACTGAAACGCTTTTAAACATTTTTTCTATCGCCAATACGGTACCCTTGACGACGACAAAAGCTATCGGTTTTTGATTAGTCAATATGTTCAAATAGATTCATGTTGACCAATCAAAGGCAAGGGTCCAGTGCCCTTCAACATCAAACTACAGGGGTTTGTTCTCTCCTGTCATAGATTCTCTGTGGGTACAAAGCTCGTGTTCTTGCAAAAATCTCTTCTAAATGGATGCTCCTTTGACTCATGAGCTTAAAGCCGAGCTGAAAAGAATTGCCGAAGCCATTGTGGCTCCTGGTAAAGGAATTCTTGCTGCAGACGAAAGCACGGGCACAATGGGCAAGCGTCTAGCAGGAATTGGAGTGGAGAACACTGAAGACAATCGTCGTCATTATCGTCAACTATTGCTCACTTGTGGTGCAAATATTACTGAATGCATCAGCGGGGTGTTTCTATTTGAAGAGACCTTGTACCAGAAAGCAGATGACGGTACTCCCTTCGTGAAAATCATTCGCGATAAAGGAATCATTCCTGGCATTAAGGTCGACGAAGGAGTCGTTCCACTCGCAGGAACGCTCGAAGAAGGAACAACACAAGGCCTTGATAACCTCAGCCAGCGATGTGCTCAGTACAAGAAAGACGGCTGCGACTTTGCTAAATGGCGCTGTGTCTTTAAAATCAGTGATAGCACTCCATCAGAGCTAGCCATGAAGGAAAATGCCAATGTTCTTGCTCGATATGCCACCATCTGCCAACAGAATGGTCTTGTACCCATCGTGGAACCAGAGGTACTTTGTGATGGTGAACACACTTTGGAAAGAGCTCAAATTGTCACGGAAGCTGTCCTTTCACACCAATACAAAGCGCTGGTCGACCATCATGTCTACTTAGAGGGAACATTGCTGAAACCAAACATGGTGACTGCAGGTATTGCAAGGCCTTGTAAAAGCTTTCTTTAAAGTAATGATATTCCCTAAAAAGCAGGCTGAGAAACGGCAAAAGCAAACAAATAGGTGTGACAATTTAAGAGGCTGTTTAAAAACCACCCTCTCATTTTGTTTTCAAAAATAAATTCTGGCCACTGAAAGGGTTTACTAAGACTAAAGCAAAAACGCATCCCGCTAAAATCCCGCAAAAAAAATCAATTTCAATCGGTATTTTACATAATCGTCACCAGACCTCTATTTGCATTGTTGTAGACGAAGGAAATCCAACGATGAGCCAACGATGAACGATATAGAAAACATGTTTTCGCATATTAATTAAGTAGCTCCGGTCCCCAATTTATAAATCAAGTTTCATAACAAAGCGATACAGTAAACACCTGCATAAAAGAACAGGTGATTGTAGAGTTCTGGCTGATGTGTTTCTTTATATCGGGTACTGAAGCTACTTAAGAGTCATACTCTGTAAGAGTCAGACCTAGGCCGGCCAGGTAGGACCACCGATTTGCCCCAAATTCAGCATGTAGACTTGTTTTGGTGCCCTATAAACGAATCCAGTGGTTTGGGACGAAAAATTTTTTTTGTTCAAAAGTTAGGGGGGAGGGGTACTTTTTGGTCCTAAAACGATCGTCAAATAGCGCAAATCATCGGTATGTTTGGCGATTCATATCACTACAAGCATAAAAGTTTTCAAAACATTTTAATATACCAAACAAAGTATATTATTTCTTCTATCTAAACCAGCTTTCAAATTTAAAAAATAATTGTTTTCAAGTATCTCACAGACTCCGAAAAGAAAGGAATATGGCGGCGTTGCTGACTAACCGAAAATTTAGGGTTTTTTGATGGTCCAAAAATGGCCTTGGTATTTTAATTCAGAAGCTGTCCGTTATTTTGGGATAACTTCAATAATAGTTCTAAAGATTGCACAAATAAAAAATCTGGGCAAATTTAATGCGCGGCCTCACGATCACTCTGATTGTCAGATATTTCATCAATTTTCAATTAAAAATGCAAATTAGCCGTTGTTGGTTACTTGTGGTTTATATAATATGAATCGACTTTTTGAACAGTTTGTTCTTCCATACAGTACTTTTAGATTATACAAATCTCTTTACAATGAATACAATCTATTTGAGAACAATTTTTGACCGAAAAGCTAGTATTCAGACGTGTTGTTGGATATCGATAATTAGCATAATTAATGCTAAAATGTCGTGGTCAACGGTGCGTATTAAACATTATTATTTCGGCCGAGCATTTTTATACATACTCTATTAACTATGATACAGATTGCAAAGCATTTATAATTAAATTTTTTCATATCTTAAATATCTCAACTATGTAGTTTTCAAGCAAAAGCAGTGTTTCAAATTCAGCAAATTCAAGAATTGTATAGAAATTCAGGCGCATTTGATCATATACCCATGTTAATTTGGGCCTAATAAGTAATAAATTATTATTATAATGAAATGAACACAAATACTTTTTAAACGTTCTTTCAAAGAAAGCTGTAATAAGGACGGAACAGATATAATATAATATATTACACAAGGGGGAAAAATGTCCTGCACCAAAAAATTCCCCAACCCACCCCCATCAAATTTCTAATGGTCCGTGTCTAATTAAAGTTTTTTTTGGACAAAAAATATGAAGTTACCATATTTGATAATTAACGTAATTGGTTACTGATATAAAATTAAAGCCGATGTGAAAATACATTTTCACAGACTAACCGGCGGGCTGTTATTTAGTTGGTGAGAAATCCTCCACTTTACTTGAAAATGTTTTTGTATTACATTAATATGAATTGAGCTGATTGCTATAGTTTATTATGAAATAGTCAAATCTCTTTAAAATACTATACTTCATGAACTTTAATTTCTCTATATATGGCAACTTGC
This sequence comes from Metridium senile, assembly GCA_949775045.1. Classification (NCBI taxonomy): domain Eukaryota; kingdom Metazoa; phylum Cnidaria; class Anthozoa; order Actiniaria; family Metridiidae; genus Metridium; species Metridium senile. The sequence continues at coordinate 25,812,748 of OX459095.1, forward strand.
GTATTCGGAAAGCTAGTGACAGATCCTTGCAGTAAGAGTGGCAAGAACGAAGAATGCACATTACTGCATGCATAGTTATAATAAAGATGTAAGAAGACACCTGCGAAACTGCAATATTGCTGACACCCATATAAATACTGAAGTAGTTTTAATCTTTGCCAAGATCAGGCAAATAGTAAGACTTTCATGTCTTCTTGGATAAGTATGTTAACCCGGAGGTAATATAGGTCCCTTCTCTCCACACACCAAACACATTGTACAGGAGGGATGTATATAAAAGAACCCATACAACTATTTGACTAAGAGAAGGGCACCAAGCTCATGGCGGTGTGGGCTTACAATTCTAGCATTTAGATCCGCTTTGCGGTAGCAATGTCAACTGAAAGGTTGCTATAGTAAATGAGACCTCGTACTTAAATACAGCCACTAACAACCCCATGCATGGGCTTTGCCGAGTGCTTGGACTACATAGACGAAGAGTCCTTTTATAACAAACAGCACTATATTCAAGAGGAACAAACTTCTTTTGTTTATATACAGTTAATATATATGTGTGTATATAATTGGAGGTATATTCTATTCTAGGTTTAAGAATACAGCTGATATATAATTATAATGACTGATGACATTTCCCTTTTTTTGGTAAAAAAAAATTCAGTGTATTTCTTCATCAATTCGTAATCGTCAAAATTGTATGTAGCCTGATTTTCAGAGCGGGCATGGGTAGTTTGGGGAAAAAGTGATAGCGTAGGATCCAGGCCCGCTCTGAAAATAAGGCTAAATTGTATGTTGTCTACTGTATATCTCATTTTTGTAATGTATTCTAGTTATAGTTGATATTTGAATAAACAATTATCCGGGGTAGTGTAGACGGGCCTGTGGTTTCTAATTACACTCATCAGAAGAAAAAAGAACGGAAAATTCAAGAAATATCTAGAATAGCGCAAAAGAATGATCACGCAGTATTAATTCACAGGTGGAAAAAGTGCCCAGCAACAGCAGCCACTCAGCAGATATGGGAACCACTTAGTTCAGCCGTCACAGTTAGAAGTTTATCGATCCTTTCTATATACGAATCACGGTTTTGTTTGAAACGCCTGCTACTATGCCAGGGACACCTTATATGCCCTTGTACCATATTTCAGTTTTGAGATACAGGATCCCTGTGGTGAGACATATTCTATATATTGATTTCTATCTTGTTACTTCAATGTATTTGATTGGAAAATGAAAATATCTGTACAGAAACACTGTTCTATTATAATATAATTGAAATACTTCTATTATTTCATATTTGACAAAATTAAACAGCTTGGACATATTTTTCCAATTGCGGGGTCCCTGTGGTGAGATGATGAAATCAAAGGATGTTCCACTAAAGGGATTTTTTGGGATTTTTAGCATATTGTTTAGGACACTTATCCTAACATAATTATAGAGAGAAAAGTTATATTGAAATTTGTTTGGACTCAAACCACAGATTCACTGGACTATATGGCGTATTAATTATTAAAGTACGTAGTACTTAAAATACGTATTAAAGCTTCACTCATTGATTTAATTCATGATATTGTGGAACACTGCTCTTGCTACATAGTTTAGAAATGTTAGATCTGAAAACATTTAAAGGCATTGCTATCTGTATGTATAAAAATATCAATGTTTAATACGCACCGTTGACCACGACATTTTAGCATTAATTATGCTAATTATCGATATCCAACAACACGTCTGAATACTAGCTTTTCGGTCAAAAAATGTTCTCAAATAGATTGTATTCATTGTAAAGAGATTTGTATAATCTAAAAGTACTGTATGGAAGAACAAACTGTTCAAAAAGTCGATTCATATTATATAAACCACAAGTAACCAACAACGGCTAATTTGCATTTTTAATTGAAAATTGATGAAATATCTGACAATCAGAGTGATCGTGAGGCCGCGCATTAAATTTGCCCAGATTTTTTATTTGTGCAATCTTTAGAACTATTATTGAAGTTATCCCAAAATAACGGACAGCTTCTGAATTAAAATACCAAGGCCATTTTTGGACCATCAAAAAACCCTAAATTTTCGGTTAGTCAGCAACGCCGCCATATTCCTTTCTTTTCGGAGTCTGTGAGGACCTGTGAGATACTTGAAAACAATTATTTTTTAAATTTGAAAGCTGGTTTAGATAGAAGAAATAATATACTTTGTTTGGTATATTAAAATGTTTTGAAAACTTTTATGCTTGTAGTGATATGAATCGCCAAACATACCGATGATTTGCGCTATTTGACGATCGTTTTAGGACCAAAAAGTACCCCTCCCCCCTAACTTTTGAACAAAAAAATTTTTTCGTCCCAAACCACTGGATTCGTTTATAGGACACCAAAACAAGTCTACATGCTGAATTTGGGGAAAATCGGTGATCCAACCTGGCCACGACTTCTTGATTTGGTCTGATTCTTACAGACTACCACTCTTAAGGCCTGGGTCGTTGGTCAAATCCAGAAGAAAAATGATTATTCCACGGTTCCAAACTTACTCGGCAAAAATGATTCAAATCGGGCACACGAATAGCTAATGATAAAATGAAGGACCTTGCATAATAAGTTTGCTATTTTGGTGGTCACGTGACTAGAAAGGTGAATTATTGTGGCAAAATAGTTCTATTTTTTTCCGGTCGCAAGTTTCATTGAACTCCTTAAACAAATACATGAGATGCACTTCAATACTGGGTCTCCAGAAGGATCTATCTGGTGATCTTGACTATAGGTTTCCGTTACGTGACCTAATTCAATTCATATATTTCTCCAAATAACTCCAAATCAAACAGGTGAAAACCTGTTTGATATGCAGACTTATATAGAGGTTGCTGACTTTAAAATATTTAACTAAACATTTCCTTTCTTTAGTAAAATTCGGAGCCGAAAAGAGAAAAAAACGTATTTCTGACGTACTTGGTCACGTGACTATTATTGTGTCAAGTTTGAATATTTTCTTGCAGATCTTTATGCCATAACATACAAAATGTGTTTTATCAGATAAAAGAAATCAGGCTGAAGATGTTCTTAAGGGATTTTTAAAATTGTTTCTGGAACTGAGTTATAGTGATCACGATTACTAGGCTGTACTTGATGCAATACACTTCAGTATATGGCCCTTTCTGGAATTGAAAGGAAAATTAGGCTATTCTCAACAAATGGAAGTCAAATTTACTCTAGCAACTCCAATCCCTTAATTCTGCGAAACATTGTGTGTTTGTAATGGTCCCGGCCAGCATGCACAAACAATCATCCCCCCTTTACGTTGTCTAATGTTTGATACTTTTGATAAATAATTTTCTTACATGAGAACATGTTTCATTTGTCAGGCTGAATTGTTTTTTTTTTTTTGTATACATTCCAGCTGAGTTGACCTTCAGAACAAATACAAGGTCAACCAATCAGCATTGAGGATTCAACATTGTATTTTGATTAGCATTTCCCATTATTCTGCTAAGAGAATTTATGAAATACAAGTTCTTCCTTCTTTAAATTAATTGCAAACGCTAGTCAAACTCATGGTGGGATTATATTTCAATCGACAAGAAAAGTCTACATTGTATACTCGGAAAATGCTCAAAAATTGCTAACCAAGAAAGGGACCCATAACTCCTTTCGGGAAGGCGATCAACTCAGTTGGATGTTGCTTTACTGACCAAATGTCAGCCTGAAGGTTCTTATCCACTTGTTATTTTATGCGGTTGTTTACTGTATCACTTTTTTATCGTTTCACATGGCTAAATGCCTTTCAAAACCTTTTATTGTCCTCGTGGGGTTACGGAAGTGAAAGATTGCGAAGATCGCGTGGCAAATCCTTCAGATAAATCCTTTAATAAAACAGGGAAATGGTCTAATGCAGGAAACAAGAAGCCATTATGTAGAAAAACACGTCGAACTTGGAGATTACTTCAAAGCGTTTTGTCTTTTTTGATTGACATGTGCTTAATAAATCACCTCTCAATGTAGTCCCCCATACTAAGAACAATAGACATCTTTACCTTCCTTGTTTGTTTACCATTTTCAGATCACGGATGATATACCCTTGGGAGTTGATTCTTTCACATGTAAATGTTACAATACGTTCACCAAAAAGAACATATCTGATGGGAGATAAGAGGATACGGAAATAAAGAGATAATGTTTATTTAGACTTTAAGATTACGTGTTGAAACAAAAAAAATCAGAATTTTGTTTTTTTGCGTGTTAGCTAACTGGAATAACCAGAGTAGTAGCACTGAAAAAATGTCTATTCATAAAGAAACGATATATTCGAAAGAAAAAATATAGAGGCAAAAAAGAAATAGGTTATGAAAAGGAATTAATTATACAACACGAAAATAAAGAAAGTTTTAGAGAATAATAATTTAGATATGACTTCAATATTGATGGTTTTAGTTTTTAACTTAACTTAAGATATGCTGGAGGCATTTTTTGTTTCCTCATCAATTGTATTCCAAGCCTCAATGAATCTCATAGCAAATTTCCCCTCATTTGTCCGAACCTTTGGAAAAGAAATAATATCTTGATGCAAGCCGGGTGTAATAATTATGCCTCTTTTTTTAATAATCAGCAAAGAACACACGTCACATACACACACACAATTTACAATTAAAGAGTGCCACAGTAAGTGTGACACACGAGATGTCCATATAGTTAAGGTTATTTACATTTCTAATAGGAAACAGAAATATTAAATAGAATAACTATAAATATTAATATTTGAGAACACAAACAAATTTACAATTAAAGAATATCACAATACATGTGACACACAGATAACTATAGTACGTTAATGTTATTTACATTTCTAATAGAAAAACTAAATTATAAAAACATTCACTACGATCGCCTTACAACTGGATTTATGCCTCTTTTAAACAATTTCGAAAACATTGTCAAAACGCCTTGGTAGATTTCCTGAATTAAAATCGTAAACGAAAAGTGGCATTGTAGAAAAGAAGATCAGAAGGACAAACAAAGGCTGAGTGGTAGAGTTATAGGTATTTCACCATGTCACCAAGATATCCGTATAGCTAGTGTCTAATTATCGAGAGAATACTATGTTTCTCTTTAATTTTTTGGCAACGAAAAAAACTTGGGCTTTCCAATTTAAATTGGAATCTATCTCGACTACTAAATATTTAGTAGTTTGTATTCGTTCCATGTCACCAAGATATCCGCATTGTGTCTAATTTTCGAGAGAATACCTATGTTTCTCTTTAATTTTTTTGGCAACGAAAAAAACTTGGGCTTTCCAATTTAAATTGGAATCTATCTCGACTCCTAAACATCTAGTAGTTTGTAATCGTTTTAATCTTTGAGGATTCACAAATTGGCCAATACACTGTATCATGCGAAATGTTTTTCTGGGGTGAATGAGAGATAAGAAAGTTTGATTTTTTAATGTTAAGAGATTGTTAGCACATATATAGCCAATTTTGGATCGTAACTAGTTGAGAATTTATTTGTTCCTCTAATATTTAATAAGTCTCTTATTACAACAAAAGAGGTTCGAAACGTCCGCAAATAGATGGAAATCAAAAATTGATGAAGAATTATGGAAATTATTAATAAATAACAAAAGAAGTGTGTGGCACAGAGTTGACCCCTGTGGAACACCACATGAAATGTTCTCGAGCTCTTAGTTAATGAGAGAAACTAATCAGTTGTTTTCTGTAAGAAAGATATGAAGTAAACCAGTCTTTTGCCGTTCCTCTTATTCCATAATGTTCAAGCTTATTAATTAAATTATCGTGATCAACTGAGTCAAAGGCCTTGCTCAGATCTAGAAATATTCCACAAGAAAATAAGGTATTACCGATAGCTTTTTGAATGTTATCAACAATAGACATGCATGCAATTGCGTGGATAGTTGAATGTGAGGACCTGATGCCAAATTGCTTACCTTATAATATGTTGTTCTTATTAATAAAACCTATCAACCTTTTGGACATAAATTTTTCTAGAATTCTGTTAAAGATTGAAAGCAAAGAGATAAGGCGATATTTGTCTAAGTTAAGTTGAGATCCTTTTTTTTTGTGGACAGTGTACGATACATATAGAAAATGATAGGTCAAATGTCGTTTCTATAATGGTTTCCAAATGACGCTTTGTAGCAATTTTAGTACTGTAGTAGGTATACTATAGGGACCCGTAGCTTTAGATGGCTTTAACTTATTCATTTTCTTCTTCAATTTCTTTTGAATTCGTTGGATACAAAATAAAATTATCTGACTGTACATATCTTGCTGGCAAAATATGCTTGTGGTGATGTATTTACATCAGCGATTGACGATGTCATCTTTTTACCAATGCTTGCAAAGTGATTATCTATTTCAGAATTAGTACCAGATTAAAAGTTTTAGTTTGCAAAATCATTTATTAATGTTAATCAGCATGTATTTTTTGTTGCAAAAGGACAAAGTTGCCCAACCAAGTGCACTCCTGAACAATGTGCCGCAGCTACAGTTCAGACTTTACAGAGGACTGTCCCTGTTGCTGTTCCTGGTATTACCTTTTTGTCTGGTGGCCAGTCAGAGGAACAAGCATCTGTACATCTTAATGCTATCAATAAGCATCCTGGTAAGTGAACTGCAAAAACATTACAATATTATTGAAGCTTGTTATGAAGTTGGTATTGTTTGCTACTGTTTGTACCTTACTGTGATCAGTGACAGGCTCATAATAAACATTAGTAGGTGGTTGAGGACTATTTGGATGTGTCACAACATGTGGCATATAAATGCAAACCTAGAATCGATCTATGAAAGTCTGATTAATTTCACTTTACGGTCACTATTGACAATGACAATGACAATAATTTATTCAGTACTAATTTTGTACAAAGTAATTAACGTAAATTAATTGAAGAGCTTAATTTAGTACACGCTAACCGGCTGAAATAACCATAAGGCTAAACAAGTCAGTTAGCTATTCGGTTGGGCGCCAGTATCTCATGTTGGTTGTTGTTCATCACATATCGCTTACATGCGATTAATAATTGCCATCTGTCGTTCGTTGTCGTGACTTGTCAGTTGTTAGAATTCACTTGTCGGTTGTTCTCGTGGCTTGTCGGTTGTTCTCAAAATCTGGTAGTTTGCGACGTTTGTCGAAAAACTATAGAATGAGGAGATACCTGTCTGTTGCCATTTCCCTTCTCGAACATCAACTTCTTGGCAGCTTTGCGAAAGTCTGGAAGAAGAGCAACATGTACACACGGACTGAATGAAGAATTGAAGAGAGGAAGAAAATTGAAAATAAAAAAGACAAGTCCACTCCAGTCGATACATGTACCGTGATTGTAGTCAGCGAAAGTGTAGCCATTTGCGCTAAGAATGATGCTTATAACCAAGAAAAACGTTAGTGGAAGATAACAACTGGAATAAAGTAGAAGAGAACACAGCACCATTTTAGCCGCGCTGGCAATTCTATTCTTTCTTACTTTCCTTTGGCTATTCGAAAATTGGGCTTCAATGGGAAGAGGTTTTGAAAGTCGCCTTAAAGTCAGTGTACTCATTGTGAATATAACAATGTACGAAATGATAGCAAATGTGAACATCAACAGAAAGAATATTCCAGACATGTTCGTCCAAACTAGTTGATCATGACACTGCGAGTTGTTAATCTCTTGGTAATAGAGTATATATGAAGATAATACTACTGATACCAGCCAAGAGCTTAAAACAGTCCAACAACGTCGTTTCAAAGAGTAAGGTCTGATGATCTGGATCGTGGTTGTGACTTTGTATCTCTCAATGCTGGCTATTAGCAAAGTTACTAAAGCCACTAACGAAGAAGCGTTGTACAGAAACATGATAAGTTTGCAAGCAATGTTTCCTGAGACCCCATTGGCTTTGCTCCAAAAGTTGTGGCCAAAAAAAAACTGGGAGAGCCGTCAAGAAGAACGTGGCGATCACAATTGTATCTGATATAGCCATACTGATGATCAAATGATGCAAGTTTCTTCTAGCGGTGTAGCAAATTGCTAAAATGATGATTAAGACATTTCCGCAAGCTCCAAATCCACCAACTAGTAAAAGAGTCATAATTTTGGCTGTAGCTACACCGGGCGCATCTGCTGCTGCAAATTTGCAGTTGCTTTTCCTTAGCGTCGCATTTGTGTTCATTTTGAAGTTGCGTTCGAAATGATAAACTACAGGAGCTCTTCTGGTTTTGATGAATCCATGAAATTTAACAAGACGTACGGTTGCATGGGGCAAAGTTTAATGAAAATACTTCAATCGACGATTTGTCCTTTCTCTATTGTTTAACATTACTTAACGACTTAACGTCTGAAACATCACTTTGTTAAAATAGACATAATCGCCTGTTATTTGTTCTGTATGTCCTTTTTCTTCCCTAGACTGTATTTATATAAGAAAAAAAGCGCAAATAGGCTCCGTCGTTGCGTTTGACATTTCTGACATCAATCTGTTCTAGACGTTCTAGATCTAGTACTGTTTTGGTGACACTGTAAAACGACCACACTCAATTTTGGCCATTGATACGATGACATCATTTTACTACCAGTACCAGAATGTTTTATACATTTTTTTTTCTTATTTAAATTGTTATTCCCTTTTAGAAATCATGCTCAACGCTGATCATTCCTCAATTTTCTAACCAAACAAGCTGCCCAGAATCCACAACTAGTTCCGAACCTCCAACTCGTTTCTGAAGAGCTGAATATTAGAGCTAATTACTAATACTACTACTAATTACCTTTGGTAGATATCGATCAGTCATAAAATGTGTTTTTGTGTGTGTGTGTGTGTTTTCTTTTTCCGACTAGACAAAATGGACAGTAGTATCCCGAAGGCCTTTGCGGCCTCAGTATAGCCTCGACACCATGATATGTTGTCCCATTGGTTTCGTCGATACCATGACAAACTTAATATCGTCCAATAATATCAGGTCTGTCTCATCACGAGACATTGTACTTGTTTATATTTGTGATGTGATTGACGGTGATTGACGTTGCCATTATTTTGGCAGAGGAAATCACATGAAGACAAGATATGGTATTTCTCGAGTTACGCGCTTCGAGCTGCGCGCTCACGGACACGCCCATCTTGCTAAGACCACGCCCTTTTTGACATATGTGCGTAACTCCTGCTTGATACAGCAAAAAAAGATATTCGAGTTACGCGCTCTTGTCGTAACCGCGAACTCTAAACAGCGAAACAGTATTTTCGAGCTACGCGCTCTTGTCGCAACTATATTTTAAACAACTAGAAAAACCTGATTTATTCCAAAACAGTTAAAAGTTGAGCAGTGAGCAGAGTTGTGTGTTGTAAATATGGAATGTAGTGGTAGTGAGTGTGAGTGAACCTCACGGAAGAGCATCTTCGGGGAGTGATGGTTGTAAAATATTTATATATCTTTTATATATTTCATTATTTTTTAACCCACATCCCAAACTCAACACAATTTCGTTACCTTGGCGCCATCGTTGAATTTGACAACAGCTCAACTGGTGACGCCGAAATAAGTGCAAGACTGACTAGTGCAACATTCTTTGATCAACTCGCAAATTTCTTCAAAAACCAAAAAAAGTCGCTACAAACTCGAATTCGCTTTCTTGATAGCTTGGTGAGATCCCGCCTGGTGCATGTATATATATGGATCGATGTCAATGCTGGGTACCAACATCAAAAAGATCAACTAAACAGCTAGTGCATACATCCGACTGCAACGACATATGCCGATTAGCGGAGGTAGGTCGCGTCAGGATGCTACTACATATACTAGGAAAAGTGACGGTGAGGAATGAAAGAGTACGGCAAATCTCTGGCACCAAACCAGTTACTCATTTCATTCAAAATCAGCAAAGAAATTGGATTGGTCACTGTGTGAGAGCACAAGATGACGATTTCATAAAACTGACGATTATTTTCGGTATTCGACCAGTTCGATATCAACTCGATATTAATCTATTAATCTAATTTAGTTGATTAATATCGATAATCGATGAAAATCGAAAGTAGATGAAAACGCGTTGAACACGAAATAAAGTCCAAAAAAAAGACACCGCTATAAATATCGATAAATATATATTTATTTATATCGATATAAATCGATATACAAAATTGATAAATATCGATATAAATCGATAACCACAAAAAGCTGTGTATCGATTTTTATTTATTTTCGATAAAAATCGATTAATTATTATCGGAAAGTATCGATTTGTATCGAGTAATCAAAGCACTTTTTGGGGGGAATGAAATGTCAACAATTTGGTAACACAGGGATCCCGGTACATAGAAAGAAATGTCAAGCAAGTTTCCAACAAGCCAAAAGATCACACAATTAAATAGCCTCAGTAACTGTCCATCTTTATTTTTGTGATGTTTATTTCTCAAGAACAACTTGATAATTATGTTTCTGAGAATTAATTTTCAAAAACTTGGCAACACAGGAATCCCGGTACATAGAAACAAATATCAGTCAGCCAAAAGTAGCCCAGTTTATCCTAGATGCCATCAAAAAAAATTGATTGAGTTCTTCTCTCTTTTTCTCAGGCAAGAAACCATGGGCTCTAACTTTCTCCTTTGGCAGAGCTCTACAAGCAAGTGCACTGAAAGCATGGAGTGGCAAAAGTGACAATGTCAAGGCAGGACAAGAGGAGTTCTTGAAGCGTGCTACTGCAAATGGTCTGGCAGCTAAAGGACAGTATCAAGGAGGTGTACAAAGCATTGTAGGACAGGCGAGCTTGTTTGTTGCAAATTATGAGGAGTAAGCAGATGGCAAAGGAAAACCTCATAATTTCTGTAAAACTATTGAAGTTAAATTATTAACTTGTATGCTATTAATAAAAGTTTAAAGCATTATTATTTCAAAGGTGATAATAGTCCATAATTGACTAATAAACTTGTGGTGAGTTTCCCCACTTTTCTCACTGGTGTTCTTTTTTATAGATATTTCCATGCTCCTCTCATGAAAACACTCAAAGTGTAATAGCACATTATGGCAATTAGCAATTTGTTTGGGAAGAGGCGATGAAGAAAGTTAGTGTTAGGGAATAAAACTAATTTATTAGAGGTTCCAATTATAGGCTAACAGGCTTACCAGAAGGTAAACAGTAAATATTTAGAACCCTAAAAATAGCACCAATCACCCCTTCCACTTGACAATGGGAGTCAGACAAAATAACTGCTACATGCTGACTATTTTGACTGTTGACATTCTGTAGGAAATATCAGCAGACATTCTGAACTATTATTTTTTATTTTCATTTCATGATTGATTATTTTACAAAAACGTTTGATGTCTACTTAAAACATGTATCTAATAATTTAAATTATTAATTAATCCCTTTTTAAAAGCTGTTTTTTCTTTTAAAGTTGTATTAGAATGCTCTTAAAAGGAGCTCCAAACTTGATTCTAAAGAATAAGTATTATCTTACAACCTTACACCAAATCATTACATTCTGTAATTATAGTCTATAAAAGTCTTCATGTGACTTCACCACTCTAAGCAAATGTCTTTCCATTGTGGCCAACTTCAAATCTATCTTTTGTGTGGTAAAATATATGCATCCTGAAAATGGAATGTGCAAATTTTGTCAATAACTCAGTGTTATGCCATTAAATTCCATGCCATTAAAAAGAATGGCCCAAACTTTACACTCCCAATACGATTCTCAAAATGAATTTAATTTGTCAAGTTTCTGAGAGGTAATTTGATTTGTCAAGTTTCTGACATACATAACAGGGAATATTATACCTTTGTAGGGACAGTCAGCACCAAATTGATTGGTTTAAAAAACAATAGAGTCTTTCCAAAGAATTGCCCTAAAACTAACCAAACAATAGTTGCAGTACTGTATTAGGGGGCCAACAAAAACGCATTTTTTGATTGATGCTATATTACTGCCTTTGTCACAACTCTAACAGGTGAATGCAAGCAACAGGGCAGAGGTATACAAACTTATTGGGAGTGCAACATTTTGGGTACCAATCTTTGAAGTTTAACAGCACAAAAGAACATGTTTTTGTTGTAATCGCAATCAAGGCCCCATCCTAAAAAACTAAGTCATACACAGGTGCAAAACGCCGACCAGTTGACTTAGTTGTTTAAACACCGGACTACCATGCTGGGTTTGCAGCCCAGCCAGGCTAATACTTAGTAATTAATTGAGAAGACGTGCAGTGCTTACTTGGTAATTACATCTGCAAATGGAAGTCCCACAGTTCAAACTATTTACAGTTACAGACTTTTCTCACAGCTAATCATATGCGATTGCCTGGCAAGCCTCACTTTGACAATACAAAAGCACTATGATTCATAGCAAGGCTTACTAGGAATTTGCATATAATTAGCAGCTTCATGAGAAAGATGCAGTGTCCCTAATAGCTGTTATTACAGTTATATGCAAATGATTTCAAACAATGGATTCAAATCAAGGCTTTCGGGCAAACCTATTGTTTTCGCCCAAAAGCCTTGACTTCAACCCATTGTTCAAAATCATTTGCATATAACTGTAATAACAGCTATTCAACATTTCTCATTGTAATAACCAGGGGCCAGTTGTACAAAGCCTGAATAAAGTTATCCTCTGGAGAAGAGTTACCCAGTGTATATAATATGTATAGGTTTTATCCATTGGGTAGGGATTTATCCCGTGGATAGCGCTATTCAGGCTTCGTACAACTGGTCCCAGATGTATGATTCTGTGATTGTTTTACCTTTGTGGTGAAATCCCCAGTTTTCCAACAAGAAATTTCTCCAAGACTTCAGTGTATCTTTGTGTGGACTCTGCATTATGGTTGCCAAGGTTTGTAAGTTGGACTAGTGCTGTAGGCTCTTTGGTACCTCCCCATGCCATAAGCTGCCCAGGCTCAATGCACACACAAATATACTATCAAGAAAAAACATATCTTTTTGAATCTTCTTGGTATTAGTATTAATTGATAAAACCAACAAATGATGCAAATCCATGGGGGTGTACTAAATCTAACAAACAATTATTACCGGTACTGTATTAGGGTAGCGTGCATAGCAAGCATTTCTTTTGGGGGAAACGGGAGAAAGTTGTTTTTTGGTTATTTTGGGATAGCTGTGTAACCACTATGGCCACGCGAAAACGAGAGCAAAAAAACGAGAGGAAATGCTTGCAAATAATTGATGCAACTGATCAAGAAAGGCAAAGAGGAAGAGATAGTTTTCTAGATACTGTATTTGTTAGTATATTTTTTGCTTTGAAACTTTGAAATCAGTTTAAAGGGCAACTGCCGGCGTAAATGCTTGTTTTTGTTAAAATGTCTTAAAAGTCAGTTGAATCATCATAAAAGTATTAAAAATTTGAAAAACAGAGGTTTAGGCAGTTTTTTCGTAGGTTTTTTGGTACCGTCAGGCATACGTTCACCAAAAGCTTCGTTTTCATGTCACGTGATCTATTACGTCACACGTGTGTAAGTTGTTTTATTCCAAGATGGCGTCAAGCAGTAGTTTCAGTGATAGCAGTGACAGTGAGTGGAATTCTTCGGGCTATGAGGAAGAAATATTTGGAGAAGTACAACCTCTTGGTGTAATCCAGCCGTGGAGGTACGAACCGCAAGGTACGAGCCACGATAGCAGCGACGATAGCAGCCACGAGGAGCCAGTGGATGAGGATCATCACAGCGATCGTCTTGACAACACAGACTGGTACAGACTATCTTATAAATATTAACTTTGATTTAAAATGTACTTAATTAATATTTGCACGTACATTATTTCATAAATTCGTGTTAAGATGAGTTGTATTTTCACAGGCTTACCACACTAGAAATCTGTGTTTTTGGGGGCTTTCTGTCAATAACGGTTTCTCAATAACACATCGATTACCGTTGAAATTTACCATCCTTAAAACCTCCTTAAATGGCCCACAAAACCCAAGAAAACCACACAGAAACGTTCCTAAACTCAGAATCTTTTATTTTCGAAAAGAAAAAAAAAAACATTACTGACTAAAGAAAAGATTTAAAACGGGACGATTTATGAACATTCGAACATTCAATTGAACTTCGAACGAGTCGTTGAATACCACAAGAAGCCCTAGTGTGGTATTAAAGCCTGTGGTATTTCATATTCAATCAGTGTATGCCAAAAAATAAATAAATAAAAAAACATTTACGAAGCTTACCTATTTTTAACAACCTGGAAAGTTAAGGTGTTTGTAGTTTGTTTTCTTTTTCGGTGTGAAACTAAAAGTATTATTTGAAGTTGGAATTTTGTCATGATTTCTTCCCCTTACTTTTCTTCAGCCTCAAAACTTACTTTGAGTTAAAACCCTGACCCTTTGATCATGAATTATAGTTTTGATCGCAGGGGGAGAGAAAGATACCAATAAATGAAATTTAGCTTTTATTATAAAAAAATAAGTTATTTACAGATTGAAATCCTTTTACTTGAATGTAATTTTTAAGCTGCCCTTGCTTCATACAGTGATTGGACTGGAGTCTTGCTAATAATATTTCTGGTCTTGATATGTAGGTGTTTGTGTGAGTTTTGCCAAATAATGGATAGGAGAGAGGAGTCTGTTTGCTGTCAGGAAATAGAAAGAGTAAAAAGGCTAAATTCAGAGGCAGTTGAAAACAGAGAATTAGAAGTTGAGCCACCATGTGTAACACAGCATCCAGGATTTAGTGCAGTCTGCCTAAACACTTATGTACTGAGGACTGCATGGTACCAGTATAGGCAGCAATATACTAACAAGGCTTATGATGGCCCTGTGCACAAGAAAAATAGGCACATAGCATACAGGCAGTTTGTTCGTTGGTGCATGGGGTTCCTGGGGAAGGAAATTAGAGTACCATTACCTTCTTGTGTTGTTTCATGTATTCGAGCTCACTTTCCACCCCCTGGACTCGAGGAAAACTTTCACTTCACAGGATTTTTGTTTGCAGATGAATAGTTACATTATGCCATGCAAATAGTATAACCAAAATCCTTTTTTCTATTATTTGATAATATTCAGTACAAAATTTAAAGTAATGACCTTATTTGC
Organism: Metridium senile; assembly: GCA_949775045.1. Lineage (NCBI taxonomy): Eukaryota > Metazoa > Cnidaria > Anthozoa > Actiniaria > Metridiidae > Metridium > Metridium senile. Next base: position 25,827,770 of record OX459095.1, read on the forward strand.
TGCATTACATGTTTTCCCATGTCAGACCACTTGTCATTCCCTAGAGAATATAATTCTTTGTTTCTGTTGTATCCATATTCATGTGTCTTCTCATGCACAAGCACTTATAAATTATGCTCTTGAATGACATGTGGTCTGAAATGTAAAAACATTGTAATGCAGCAAATAAGGTCTATTGGTATTGCGCAGATAAACTGTTTTCCAAAACAGAATGCTTACACTGTGTTTATGAAACAAGATCAAAGTTTCAATGCCTATCTGTTGTTATGTAGTATCTGTTACTCACTATCACTCAACTAGAACTTTCATCATACAAAAAAGTGGTCTTTTGTGCATATGAGTTATTGTGAAATGAATTTTCTGGTTGAGTTGTAGTGTCTATAATAATTATAGTTATTAAATATAAGCTGTTATAGGCACTTATGCCTTTGATTTCGTAAGCATGAATACAATAGACACTACAATCATTGTCAAAAGTAGTTGGCACGATTTTAGTATTTTATCTCATAGTGACTACTTCATTTATTTTAAGTATAAAAACAATCTCGCCCTCCCCCCACATCAATGTTGGTGTGAAATGATAGCGCATTGATAGGTCAACCACATAAGCACCAAACAATGACTCCCTCCTCAACATTGCGTGGGGGGAGTAGTGGAATTTCAGCAGTCCTAAAATTACTTTATCACATTCATGCCAACAGTTTTGTCAATGATTGTAGTATACCATATTTTGTTTATAAGCAGTTAATTCATGAGATGTGACTCAAGGAAAATTGCTTTGTGTCTCAGTGTACAATTGTTGATTGGTAATATCGCGTGACATAGTTCAGGATTGCTTCATCTTTATCTGGTCGTTCAGCATTGGCAGACAGAGGAGGAGGGGTGTTGACCTTAAGGTTCTTCATGTACAGTTTTAAAGCACGTGCCTCTGTTTTGTATTTAGTGAACAGACTTTCAATAATGTCAAAGCAGTACTCTGATGATGAATAAAAATAGCAGTTACTGGTCAGTAAAGAGCAACATAGTAGCTGATGATATTGGAGGGCAGCATTAATATTGCCATAAAAATAGAACATTGCTAATTACCATACCATAAGAAGGGTCTGTTTTGATACTACTCTTCCCAGTTGAGCGAGTTAGTTGTGATTTTTTTGACGATCTCTAGGCGTCTGTTATGATAACGGCCGGTGTGTCTCAAATCAACCACGTGATCTCAATGCTGTACCACGTGGACAAGTTTTTTACATCATGTGATCGGTTTGCTTGGTCGATGGACACTGTTTATAAACATCCGCTACATAAAGCGAAACTGAATCCAAATGAGTTGTTTTGTGTCTAAAAAAGGAAGAACTCTAGTTTCAGGTCAAGCTGTTGACAATTCTTTACGCTGTCTAATTATTGATCACATTGTGGCAAATGGCGGCGATTTGCTAACAGGGTATTTTCCAGGTTCTATGAGTGCAGTTGGCAATCACTTCAAATTGAGTCAGTCTTTTGTATCGAAACTCTGGAAGAAATGTTGCAAAGAAGGTTCGATTTCGCCACAACGTAGAGGTTGCAACAATCCTCCCCATCTTCAGAACCAGGATCTAGAATTTATCGAAGCCTTAAAGAGCGCAAAGCCATCAATGCCTTATTCTAAGATCCTTGAAGCTGTAGACGCTCATTGCAACATACCTTCCGGGACATCGGTTTCTGCGATCAGTCGCGCAGTTCAATCAAGGCTGAATGGAGAAAAATGGACATTTAAAAGAATGGCAAGTTTTAAATGTGAGAAATTTCACCCTGACAATGTTGACTACTGTCAAGACTTCTTGAATTATATTCACGGTGTCGACCCTTATAAGCTGAAGTTTTTTGACGAATCAGGTTTTGCTCTGCATAGTGGAGTAGGTAAACCGAATTATGGACATTCACCTGTAAATACTACCTGTGTGGAGATTGGAAAATTCCTAACCTCGCCAAATATAACGTTGAATATGCTTATTGGAATGGAGGGGCTCTTGTACGCAAACACTGAAAATGGTGCGTCAGACGCAATGACATTTTTAAACTTCTTCGGGGAGGCAAGTAATAACTTGATGCCTAATGGCGAGCCAATTCTGCAGTATGGTGACCATGTTATACTAGATAACTGTCCAATCCACCACAACGAAGCAGGTTACGCACTTGGAGAGTGGTTAGATAGTATCGGAGTTGAAGTTGTTTACTTACCGACATACAGCCCTGAACTCAACCCAATTGAATTAGCATTCAACAAACTAAAAAAGATTGCTGTTAGAGAGGAAATCAGAGAAGTATTCGCAAGAAGTGTCCATGATGGCATCTATGCATGTCTAGAAGAAATAACTGTGGACGACTGTGTTGGATTTATAAAACACGCTCAATATATCAATGTTTAGGCAGTTTTTGTTGCGTCAGTCCGTGAGATAAATTTCAGAGTATTTGTGAGACTTTTTCTTATTTTGGATTAAAAAAATGTACACATATACTAATAATAACAATATAATATAATCGATACATGAAAACAAGATAAAATCACTACTTTATACTATTGTATGAAACGCGCGGGGTCTACTGACGGCGGCTTGCAATTGACAGGCCATGTAGATTTCACTCCGTGTAGTCGTGGGAACAATTCAGTTTGATTGGTTTAATAAATCTTTATTGTGCAAGTTTATTACAAACTTCAATCAGTTAAGTTAACGACAGTATTTACTAGTATACATGCTTGTCTTAAAAATATTTTAAACAAATAAAAGTGACAATAAACGAAGTGACAGTTACTGATTCTTTGTGATTTAAAAGCCTGTGACTTTTTGTTTTTAAATCGAAGCATAACAAAATAAAAAACGCAATTTAACTATGTTCACAGAGGCTCGATTTTACACTCAAATCTCTGGAATCAGGTGAAAAACAACTTTTGTTTTGGCAGACAATCAGAGCTAACACCAATACCCTGCATGAAAATCTAATAATAGATATCAGTTTATAACAGAAATCTAATTTATAAACACAAGCCCAAAATAGCTATAGAAGCTAACACAACAGAAGAGTACTAGCCTAACCCTTTTTAATACTATAGGGGTTACGATATGAACTATTTACAGCCAAACTAGCTGATGCGTTCCTATTAATGCTAGAAAATCGATTTATTTCTTGGAATTTAATTATAAATTCTATTTAATAGATTTGCATAAGTGAATCAAAACTTGTAAATTTCATTTCTTGTACACTTCAACCATCAACCGATTATTCATGTTCCCGAAATCACGATCTGTGGTCAATAACTGATAATAATACTGGTATTGTAATAGAATACTTTAGTAAGTATATATTATATACAATATTTCTGCAAGCCGACTAGGTTTAGCAAGTTTCTGTTGTGCAAAAAGACATTGAAAGTAATGTTTTGATTTGAGGCGGTTTTTGAAACTAAGAATCGATTCATTTATGCAAATTTCAAACCAAATTAGAAATCAAATTTTGATAAACAAATTGAATGTTCTAACCTAGATAGGAACGCATGAACTGGTTTGACTGTAGATAAATTGCTATGAATTAACAGAGGTGGATGAAGTGGTTTGTGGACAGGTCTAAATGTCTATATACATCTTAAGACGCATTGAGACTTCGCTGTATTCCAATAGCGAGTAGACTATCGTCATTCATGGTTGTAGGACTTGTAGGCCACGCTACTCCTCTATCCACCCATAATTTCTTGTATGGGTTTCTTACAGCTGTTTTACCAGGTACAGAATAGAGACTGTTTGAAGCAGTACTCGAGTCATCATCGAGAAGTTCTTTCAAGTTTAAATCTGGCGGAGGCAGTTTCCCTTTTAGCTTAATTTCAAGTTTTTTTGCGTCGCGATTAAGTTGGAACCAGTTCTCTACAGTGTTCCCGTCTTTTCCGACATCTAGGTATCGTTCAGGTATGCTTTCAATGAGTCGATGTCGCACCTTATTTACATAACGTTCTTGTATGGATTTTGCCGCTTTTTCTTTGACATCGATGTCCTGTTGTATTCTAGAAATTTCCTTGAGGACATCTTGTCGCTGCTTTTCGTACTCTTTCAAGTTAGACTTTTCCTCTGGGTGTTTATTGATTGCTCCACAGTGAAAGACCGTTTCACACTTGTTGTACGGGCAATTCAATCTGTTGTGCCCTTCTTGACGATGACAATTACTACAAGTTGGACCCGCGCCATCTGAACCTCGAGAAACATTCGCTTTCGGTTTAGGATAATTGGCGATGGAATGTGAAATTTCTTTTTCTTTCACTGTAAGACTGGACAACCTTTCCCTTTGACTTTGAAGGAACTTTTCAAGAGGAGATTTAAAAAGTGGTCGTGTATCTGGCCGGCCAACGACGACATGAGAACTAGTAACGCATGGTAGGCTCTGAAAATCAAGACTCCTGCGGCTAACGTTTTGCATGCAATGTTCCTTTTTGACTGCGCTTGGTCCACTTGTTGGACTAAATGCACTTTTAGGGTCGCTTGTCCTCTTTCTCGGCAAATTCGTCACATCGCTTTCATTATCAGCTAACGGACCTTGGACAGGTGAAAATGACTCTTCAATCAAGATAGTAATTCTTTTGAAATCTGCGTTCTCAACTAGTACGGCACATCTAAACAGTTCGCTTAATGCAAACTCATCAGATGGAAGATTTACGAAGGTTTTCTCGTCATCCAAGTACTTGACCTTTAGTTCTTTCACATGGTTGAATCTGCTTGTAACAGAACGAATTTTCTCATAGAGCATATCTTTAGAAAATCGTAGAGCTTCATCTCCAGAAATAAAAACTGCACCGTATTTGTCCACATCATATTTAACTTTCAGCTGGTAAAATGCCATGATGTAAACCAGTACTAGTATACACTAGGTAGCTAGTAACTTTTAGTGTGATTTCGCGCGTTCAGATACGCAGCAGTCACATGATGTAAAAAACTTGTCCACGTGGTACAGCATTGAGATCACGTGGTTGATTTGAAACACACCGGCCGTTATCATAACAGACGCCCAGAGATCGTCAAAAAAATCACAACTAACTCGCTCAACTGGGAAGAGTAGTAGGCCTAACAGAATACTTTCCTTTCTTTGATTTTGGAAATCTGATGGCATACATTGCTCTGCCATCCTTTGAGACTTTCTGCATCCTATCAGAATTAATGTTGTAGTGAATTGCTGAAAGACACAATCTAAAATGCAAATAAAAACATTATCAATACTGGCTTATTTTGCAATAAATTATAGTACTAATAACATATATGAAAAAATGTCTCAATTCTGATTGGCTAAGAGCAGTGCTGTTTTAAGGAAATACAGTGCAGAAAAAAGGAAATCAGTGCAGAAAAAATGAAATCAGTAAAAAAATAATAATAAATAAAATAATAAAAAAATATATATAATAAATAAAATATAATGCCTTTTCAGCCGAATTTCTAAACGTTCGCAAGTGTAAAATTATGGTTTGTTGAATAAATTATTTTGTCACATGTTCAACGTCACTTCCTTCAGAATCGAGAAATTTTTTCATGTATATTATTAAATGGAAATCATATGATTTTCTCATGCAATTTGGAATAAATTTGAACTCGTGGGTTTTCAAAAAGCTCAAATATTTTGAACTTTTCGAAAACCCACTCGTTCAAATACAGTAAAAACCCGGATATGAGAACACCCATTTTTGGAGTTCAGGCTGATTTTGTTCTTATTTAACGGGTGTTTACTGAAAAATCAGCCTGAAGGTGTTCTTTAAAGGTGTTCTTAAAATAAATGTTTCTAAAATATATATTACTATATAGACTACCAATACATGCAGATGATATCAATGTGTAAGTTTAAAAAAATCTTGACTGCAATAATAATATCAAAACAGTAGAAAAAATATTGATCTTATTTTTTAAGAATACTTTTTAATTTTTCAGGCTGATTGTGTTCTTATTTACATGGTACTTAAAACGCCAAAATTCAGGCTGGGTGTTCTTACCCACTTGTTCTTATATGCGGGTTTTTACTGTAGTACTAAATGGTATTTAATTATGCAAATTCCCTTGTTTTCTTTGTATATATTTTAACTATTTAGTGTTAATGCTCTTACCAAGAAAACATAACATTTTAACTGTTTTACATTACCTAGTATACATTCCCCAATATGAAAATGCATTGTGTTTTGAAACAAATTGTGTGTCCAAACTGTGCTTGGCCTCAAGTGTGGATGTCTGATACTTTGGTGACAACTTTGCAACTGCATCCAGAAGATTATTTTTTAAAATAAGTTCCTCCATCTTGATAGCCATTTCAGAACCTAGGCAAAAAGCATTTGCTGTTTTGATCAGTGTGATTTCTTTAGGGGATGACTACTAAAATTAATACATCATGGACTTATTACACATATTATGAAATATGCAAAATATAACTAACAATAATTGTATTAGTATTAATAAGCTAGTACTGAAAATAGAATGCATGTTAGAATATACCATATCAATAGCAATGCTTTTATACTTACCAGGAGTAATCCACAGTCTATTCTTAGCATCTCCTTGTAAATTGCCATGTCCACATTCCTTATAAAGTGGGCTTGAGGGGTTCACATGTATGTTCTGGATGTGGAGGGGAAGGATTTTCCATTTTTCTTTCATTTTCTCACCATCACCATCTTGAGTAGATGCGGCACACCAATACATGTGGTTGGATACCGAATCTCTCCATTGTCCAAGATCACTGAACTTTTTTGATTTGGCAAGCTTGTCAATTTTTTTACACAGCCCTGTAAAGAAAACAACTTCTTTTACTTGGTTGATTTAAATTGATAATAATCATTATGATTCCTCATTACTTATAATGGCCTTTTTACGTCAATATTTTATAACTTGACAAGTGGAAATTTATTGATTTAAGCACTTTATAAATTTTCAAAAAATACTACAGTGGTACCTCTATTAAGCGGTCACCCTCTATTAGGCGGCCACAATAAAAAGTCCCAAATCTATTCCTATACCTATTCTATACCTCTATTCAGTGGCCAACCTCTATTAAGCGGCCATTTTGGAAAGTCCCAAGGGTGAATGCTTAATAGAGGTACCACTGTATTATGATTTTGTGGCATACTCTGTATATTGTAGGTTGAAAGTTACAAACTTAATGATTGCTTTTATTTACCTTTTGACACATGCCAGATATCATAGTAATGCTTTGCATTTGGCAGATTTCTTCTAATCCATAGAGTGGTTTGGTTGTGTCTATCTGTGATAATTTCATCAATTTCAAGACCAGCATTCTGTATGGCATTCACTGACCTGACCAGCCCCTCCTTCTCCATCCATGTGCTATTTTTTACTTCATTGCTCTAACAATTCAAATGAAAACCAATTTAGTAACTGTTATCTTAAGTTAATTCTCATATGATATCATATGATATTTATTCATGAATGCTTATAACTTGTCAATAGAGTCCTTAACTCTTTGTCGTCCGCGATTATTTTTGGATTTTTGACTATTTTTGATGCGAGAAATTCAAAAAATTGATTTCATTTCCAAATAAGGCGTTGTCAGGGAAACTGTTCCTTTTTCGAACTACCGATGGCTCAAGGTTTCCAGTAACGCCTTGATGATTTTAGCTCGTTCAATTCCGAGTCAACACTTTGACCCTGAATTGAGCTAAAATCCAGTTTATAAGTGCTTTTTTCAGTCATTTGCTACTACAAGAGCCCCTAGTCATGCATCATTCTTAGGCGATTTAAGGCGTTCTGGGCGATGTTATGAAAGGGGCGGACGAGAAAGAGTTAAGTGATGATGTCATAAAAATCTATTTTCACTTTATCATATTTTTGGTTCTCAATTTTGATAGGCAACCAAAAAAGATGTTCACATAGCAAATATTATATCCATTTCAAAAATGAACAAAACACACCTGAACAAGCTCAAAGTGAATAACCTTGTTAATTTGTTGCTCAATCAGGGTAAACGAACCAAATTTTGCTGAGTGACCTGGTGAGTCACATCTCCCATCTCCAGCCACTATAAGACCAGTATCCATTGCCTTAAGTTTATCACTCAGATGTCGTTTGTGAAGACCCCAATACTGGATTACTGAAGGGTTGATATATGACCTCGCATGGCGGAAATAGGAACTTGATGAAAGGCTTGCTACATTCATAAAATCCAACATTCTTAGGACTTTAGAAGCACAGCATCCTGTAAAGTACAATAATTTGAATATTAATGTTTTTATTAGATAAAAATTTTGCTCATCCCATTTTCCAGCCAAACTTTTATTCAAACCCCAGTTCAAATTCCAAAATATCTATCTGTCTAGTTCAAATCACAATCCATTTTTCTATTGTTTTCATGGTCATAAACCCCAGTCCCAGTGCATTAAACTCCATTTCCCAGCTCCTAAAATAGGCAAATCACAGCTCCCATTTTACCCCTTCAGGACCCTCTTAATTACCTGATAGTAGAATGCAGGTTGACAGCAACAAATTGCCAATTGGCATACGTCTTAAGGTGGGTTGACTTGACCACATTTTTTCGAAACTGCATTCAGTACATTGCTGCTTCACTCTGACCAGTGTACCAACCGTTTCTACCAAGGATCCCTTTGCCACACCTGCACATGATGGACACGATTTGAACAGGCTTAGGAGGCAACTTTCAAACACAATGAATTTCTTTTCAGAGTATGGTTCTTTATTTTTTCTTGGGATTGTTTTGTGCCTGGAGAGAAGAAATAAAAATACTAGCAATGGTGATGGTGATGATTAAATATTTGGTGCTTGTAGTGTGCGAATTCTTTGGGAATATAATCATGTCTAATAAACTTAAAAATGGAAAGAATAAGGGGCTGGCCATAAAGTATTGGGGGGGGGGGGGGTCACATAATTTTGAACTCCTCCAAAGGGGTGGGCTGTCTATGAAATTGGACATTAGAGATGGTGGGATGAAGCATGGAAACTAAATATAGAAATTTGTGGACTCACTTTATAATATCAGAATCCTCCATCTCTCCATCTGATTCAGTACATGACTCATCATCCGGTTCATAGTCGTTATCAGAAGAATCAGACTTTTCGTCAGCTGAGATTTCGATGGGTTCAGAAATGCTAGCACGTGAAAATGCAGGTAACAGATCACACTGGATCGCTACATCCCTCTGGCAGCTAGTAGCAACTTGTACACCTTAGTTCGAAAGAAAAAAGCGTTAATTCGGTTATTAATAAAAGACATGCGAGTAGGTTGCACAATACTCAGTTACCTAAGCTTCTTCTCTCTGGTTTTCGAAAACTCAGTTGCGTTGCTTTGTTTACTAACGATCTTTCCATCGATAAGTTGGCCTGAACTGCTTCATTGGCGAAGCCACATGATTCTTCGTTATCAAGTTTCGTTTCTTCTAAAGTCTAGATGAAAAATATAAATAATAAATGATAAGGACATTAAGATCGATGAACTATGATCACGACAACAAACTTACCCTGTGAGCGTGAAGTTTTGTCAACGCATTGCTAGATCGTACGGTGCTTGCTTCTCTTGCTTCTGAGGAAACTGTTAACTTAATTTTCTTCAAGGACGGATTTATGGTGGGTACTACGTCCTTCTTTAGCACCAGTTTGCTCGCAAAACCTGCTTGTTTTGCATGGTAGCCATCGTAATCGTTTGGACTAAAATGGTCGCTACAAATATGGCCACTGCCAGGAGTCCATTGTTTTGCATCGCGCTTTTGCAAAACAAAATGGATCCATTTTGCTCTTAGTTTTTCATCAGCAGGAAACTGATGCATGCTTACGTTGTCAGCATTGGTCTTATCACAAAACATGACAACACATCTTTTCCCCGGTACTCTTTTTCGCTTCTCCATTTTTATCTCTCTCGAAGTCTCCTCTTTACATGATCTGTCTATACAACGTCTGAGGGCATGGTACACACGTGTGACGTCATTGGATCACGTGGTAAAAACGGATCGTGTCAATACAAGGCAGTTTCCAAGCGATTGCAAAATGAAAAAAATATATTTTAACGACGAAAAAAAATTTTTTTTTTTTTAGAAAATCATTCAGTTACGTGTGTAGATGTTTCCAGGATTAACAAAAATAGACAAAAAAATTGCAGCAGTTGCCCTTTAACCGAACTATAACAAAAAGTGTTTGTTTCCTTCCCTCCTCTCCCCCTCCCCTCCTCTCCCCCTCCCCTCCTCTCCCCCTCCCCTCAACTTTATTTTTTTGTACTCATCTTAGGTTTAGCGTGGCCATATCGGTAACACAGCTATCCCAAAACAACCAAAAAAAACTTTCTCCAGTTCTCCCCAAAAGAAACGCTTGCTACGCAGGCTCAATATTATTCAATTAATAAAAAATTGGTAACAGCAAAATTGTCTTCTTTGGACGTGTTTAAAATCAGGAAAATAGGGGAAATATTAAAAGCTAATCATCGGTAAAAGAGAAAACTACAGTTGAAAGTTTAGTGTTCTAGTTAGCTGGAATGACCGAATTTCGATTTTTAAAAACAAATTTTACGCATTTTCGTTCAAGGAAAATTGACATTCGTTAAAAGAGCATTTTTTTTATAGAAAGAGAACGAAATAGCTTCATTAATATTGTTCTTGGATTCCAGAGGAATTGCATATTTAATTGATTTTAACTACCCGTACCCTGCGAAGAAAAAACGTATGCTATTCAATGTAGCGGATTCTTCACCGCCTAAAATCGCTTCAGTGATGTTACATCAGTATGAAACGTTTGAACACAAGGTCAAACTAAAGCGACTAAAACGTAAAAAATCGCTAGTAAGCTAATGAACCTTTGGCACAACGCTTTTTCAAACAACAGGTTTCAGACAGCAACTTACCGATGTGGGTTTCTTCAACATTTCTGCCAACAATTCTGTTGAGTCTTTCAAAAAATCATCGGGAATTTTCGCCGCTGCTATGTTGGTCTGGATCTGTAAGTACGGCATGGTCGGTTGTTTCGGCAGTAATACTTAGAACCGTGTTTTCTTGGGACAAGTTGAAGTTGACTTGCTCGCTTCGAAGCGCGTGCCAGTGTACGTCCGCTGAAGTGTGGATCCCTGTCCACAGGGAGCCCACTCTCAGAGACTCACGGATGATCGGTTTACTCCACGTTTGTGTGTCAAGATTGAATATTAATTAGATAGTTTTGTCTTCAATAAAATTCCTTCAAAAAATATTCAATCTTGACACACAAACGTGGAGTAAACCGATCATCCGTGAGTCTCTGAGAGTGGGCTCCCTGTGCCATGTCGACGTCAAGCAAAGTCACACTCAATGTAAATCTCCCAAAAACTTAAGTAGTACTTTTGATAATGGAATGTACAACCTACCCTACTTTAGCACAAAAAAATCAAAGACAACGAGCAAAGAGATGATATATATGCGGAGATTGAACGATTTCAGCAGCAACGCATTTCCTGAGAATTTTCATGGGCTTCCTGTTTCATTACTCAGCGGCTGCAATCGCGGGCTCAGATTTAGTGCTTAGCAACTTGAGAGGACAAAATACTCTATCAAAAACGTTTGTGTTTCTGGTGATTTAGCCTAATATTTTGACTGATTTTAAGCGATTAAAATATGGAAAACGACGGGGAACGTTCTGGAGCACAGTCAAGAGTTGCTAGTGCGACATCGGCTCGGGATAACGCCGAAGAAGCAGAAGTTGAAGACCAACAAACAGAGCCTACACCGTCACCGTCAGCTTTGGTATGAAAACATCCCAAACAGAATGTCGTTGAGTTTGCTTTTATAAAGTATCTGTAATTATTTTAAGCTTATATATGTATTTTGACGTTGTAGAACATGTGCTGGTCCTTTGGTATCAACAGACAAGTCCCAACTATTAATTTATCTGATGGAGAAAGAAAGGTACAAAAATGTTATCAATTTAAATAAAGCTTTTTATTATATAACATATAGTGGTATACCGAGTGATATCAACTAGATAAAAAGCCTATCCTAGTCATGAAGATATCATTGATATCGCACATGTGTGATATCACTCTCAACCAATCAACTTTCAAAAAAAAAAATTTTTTTCTTCAATCTGTTATATAATAAACAGAACATTACATGTGCGCTTGGAGATATGAATTTTATCTTCTCGTGTTGAAAAGATATCCCACTCATTCACTGCGCTCACTCGTGGGATATCTTATCAACACTCTAAGATAAAATTCATATCTCCGTGCGCCCATGTAATATCCTCTATATACTGTACATCTAAGATCACAATATCTGATACAATTATAAGCTTCATATATGTATCTAATTAACTTCTAGTTAATATTATGTAATGCCCATACATTTGGTGGAAGTAATCCCCTGTATCCTCGGGACTTATTTAGTTTAAATGCTTTTACAAACCCTTTCGAATTCCAATACGTTTTATAATTAACTTAATTATATTAATACATTCATGAAAATAAACTGTATGAAGAATATACATAACTATTTGTTCATGTATTATGTTTGCCGTTCTGTGTACAGATTGCATTCTATGTAACTTCTCATACTGGGGTGATGTATGACTTTAAAGAAAACAGACAGAAGCTTTTACAAGGACATGTAAGCATGACTTAAATATGTTGTCTTTAGTTACTATTGGGCTTATGTTGTTTATAATTATTTTTGGACAAATTGATCATGTTTCAGTGTAATGCTATTGTATGTACATGTGCAAGTGAAGATCGTCGATGGATTGCAACAGCTGATAACGGACAAAACAGTATGGTGATTATATGGGACGCATTTACAGGGTAAGATGGTTACTGATTGATGGATTGATTGATTGACTGACTGACTGATTGAGGGATTGATTGATAGATTGACTGATTGATTAACTGATTGGTTGAATAATTGATTGACTGATTGGTTGACCAATTGATTGACTGATTGATTGATTGACTGACTGATTGATGGATTGATTGATAGATTGACTGATTGATTGACTGATTGGTTGACTAATTGATTGACTGATTGATTGATTGATTGGTTGACTAATTAATTGACTGATTGGTTGACTAATTGATTGACTGATTGGTTGAATAATTGATTGACTGATTGGTTGACTAATTGATTGACTGATTGGTTGACTAATTGGTTGACTGATTGGTTGACTAATTGATTGACTGATTGGTTGACTAATTGGTTGACTGATTGGTTGACTAATTGATTGACTGATTGGTTGAATAATTGATTGACTGATTGGTTGACTAATTGATTGACTGATTGGTTGACTAATTGATTGACTGATTGGTTGACTAATTGGTTGACTGATTGGTTGACTAATTGATTGAATAATTGATTGACTGATTGGTTGACTAATTGATTGACTGATTGGTTGAATAATTGATTGACTGATTGGTTGACTAATTAATTGACTGATTGGTTGACTAATTGATTGACTGATTGGTTGACTAATTGATTGACTGATTGGTTGACTAATTGGTTGACTGATTGGTTGACTAATTGATTGACTGATTGGTTGAATAATTAATTAACTGATTGGTTGACTAATTGATTGACTGATTGGTTGACTAATTGATTGACTGATTGGTTGACTAATTAATTGACTGATTGGTTGAATAATTAATTGACTGATTGGTTGACTAATTAATTGACTGATTGGTTGACTAATTGATTGACTGATTGATTAACTGATTGGTTGACTAATTGATTGACTGATTGGTTGACTAATTAATTAACTGATTGGTTGACTAATTGATTGACTGATTGGTTGACTAATTAATTGACTGATTGGTTGACTAATTAATTGACTGATTGGTTGGATAATTAATTGACTGATTGGTTGACTAATTAATTGACTGATTGGTTGACTAATTAATTGACTGATTGGTTGACTAATTGATTGACTGATTGGTTGACTAATTGATTGACTGATTGGTTGACTAATTGATTGACTGATTGGTTGAATAATTGATTGACTGATTGGTTGACTAATTGATTGACTGATTGATTGGTTGACTAATTAATTTATTGATTGATTGAATAATTAATTGACTGATTGGTTGACTAATTAATTGACTGATTGGTTGAATAATTAATTGACTGATTGGTTGACTAATTGATTGACTGATTGGTTGACTAATTGATTGACTGATTGGTTGACTAATTGATTGACTGATTGGTTGAATAATTGATTGACTGATTGGTTGACTAATTGATTGACTGATTGATTGGTTGACTAATTAATTTATTGATTGATTGATGATTGATTGATAGTTTTTTATTGGTTTATAGTCTGACTGACTAATTGGTACTAAATTGATTTATGGTTACATGTATATACTTTTAATTTTGAAACAATTTCTGATCATTATTTCAAGTAGATTTGTATATTTTTCTATTTGATAGTATCCCAGTTCAAACCATTTTTGATGCACATCCAACTGGTTGTATTGCCATTGCAATGTCACCAGATGCCAAGTATATCACAACTATCAGTAATACCCTACCACAGGTATGTGTATTTAATATAATAATTTTTACTTACTCTCTAATACTCTACAAATATATAGATAGAGCCCGGGGGGGGGGGGGGGGGGTACTCCGCTAGGATTTGGGTAGGGGTGTACCGCTGGGATCCTAAAACGGTGACCCTGTTTATGACAGAAAAAAACAAATTCATATACCCTGTTTATGACAAGGGATAAAAATGGGACCCTGTTTATGACAGTTTATGACCCTGTTTATGCCGCGAAAACGTGCTGAATTTCACGAAAGACGAAAGACCGCGCTGCTCATCGTATTACCTAATTAATATACCTGAATATGACAAAAAAAACTAAGGGTAAAAATATACCCTGTTCATGACAGAAAACTCAAAAACCCATACCCTGTTTATGACAGAAAGCTCGAAAAACCATACCCTGTTCAGCGGATCATCCCCGTATAGTAAATATATGGGAGTACCCCCCCCCCCCCCGGGAGATAGAGACAGCTTTAGCCTCCTCCGCAGGCAACCTTTTTCACTTTTGAGCTTCCTTTTTGGAGAAGCAAGCCCAAGAGAGACTGGTACTGGGAGCGAAAAAAATGAGGGGGGAGGGGGTGAGGAGGGAAGAGGCCCCAATCCTTCTCTCGGAAATCCCACAGGAAAATTCCCAAAGGAATCCCAAAAGAGAAAAAGGAGTAGCCTGCGGAGGAGGCTAAGACAGCTTATCATGAAATTTTTATTTGCAGTACGTTATACCACAGGCAACCCAACTAGTCTATCTAAGGAATTTTTATAAAGTGAATAAAATTTTTTTTTATCACAAAGCGCCATATATTGAAAGAAGTATTTTAATTGTTACTTAAATACTAAAGCGAGTGGTTGGGCTTCCTAAGATAGACTTAGTTGGGCTGCCTGTAGTTAAACAACAAAATTAATTGCTAGTCAGAGTAATTACTGTTATGAAAAATAGAATATTTATTTGATTGACTTGTCTAAATGTTTGAAATATTATTGTAATTATTGAAATATTGCTATTTTTAAGTTTTCATAGACCTCCATGTTAAAACTTAGATCTTTATCAGTTTAATTATGTGATTAATTAATTAATTTGAATGTATCAAAAATCAGGAAGTATTATACAAGGACTAGTCAAGTGATATATATTATGTTATTTGTAATCATTAGGAATTGTTAGCAAGTTTTTAATATTTCAAATAACTGATATTTTATCATTTTATGTCAGGTTGTGTCTGTGTGGGACTGGACAACAAATGGTGAGACTCCAATGTGTTCTACCACTTTGGATGGTGATTTTGGAATGCAGGTAAGAAACACAACTATTGAAATTACAGTGGTACCTCTATTAGCGCGGTCACCTTTGGGACTTTCCAAAGTGGCCTCTTAATAGAGGTTGGCCACTAAGGCCTCGTCTACACAAATCCGATCCGGCTGAAACCGCATACAAATATTTGCGTCCACACGAATCCGGTATCCGGAGGATTCAAGTAAAAGTATGCGGTTTCGGTGACCAGATTCACTGGATTCATGTGGATGATAGGCCGATTCGCATCAAAAAGTATGCGGTTTCAAAAGTATCCGGATTCGTGTAGACGGGGTCTAAATAGAGGTATAGAATAGGTATAGGATTTAGATTTGTGACTTTTTATTGTGGCCGCCTAATAGAGGATGACCGTTTATGGGTGACCACTGTATAATAATAACAACAAATGTTGATAATTAACAACTAAGTTAGTCAAAAGTTAAGGACCAGAAAATTTCATTCTTTTTCATTATTCATTTCTTCAAAAATGTCTTCAACCATTTTTTCATTTCATTATTAATTCAATTCACAATTTATTCATCCTTTCATTTATGCATTTATTTAACAAAAACAATTTTTTAGGACAATAATTGAAGGACAATAAAAAAACTTAATAACATAAAATGATAAAAGTGGATTTTATTTTTTCTCTTCTCTACTTTCACAATAACCATAATGCCTTGTGTTTTTGGGGAGGGGGTAGCTATTGTAATTCAAATCAAAGAAATTGTAATTCAAATGAAACAAATTTGAATAAATTTATATATTATCTACCTCATAAGAAAAGATACAAAAAATGGCAAAATTCAAGAACAAGTCAAGAACAATAGCAGGTCTCCATATCTTGATCCAGTCTATTGCACAAACATTAGAACCTGACTGGTAGTTTATCATTTTTAAGCCTTTTCCAATTTGCAATAATTATGGTGTTATGTGTTATTAATCTCCTTAAAGTGCATATGACATGAATTTTTTTGTGGTGGTTTCTAGAAGAAAGATAGGTGCTAAATACGATTCCCATATCGAAATCACGATTAAAAGAACCAAGAACCAAGGTATTTTTCAAAGCATATCCCGTACCAAAACGGAAGATCTACAACAGATCTGTAACAGATCTGTTTTAGTAAAAACAGATGATCTGCAGACAAATATTTCGTCTGCAGAGTCTGTTTTCAGTCTGTGCAGACCTAGGGTTTTGAATAGTCTGCAGCGATCTTGTTTACAGATCAATAACAGACCATGCAGCAGATCTGCATATCGTATCTTAATCTGCAGATAGTCTGCTGTCCGTAGGTTTGGTGATATCAATTTACCAATTCACAAATTTTACTGATTTACGAAATATAAATAAAAACAAATATAAACAACTGCAGACAATAACAAATATTCGGGTTTAAGAATCAAATGCTCTGACCTAGCCTACTGTACATTCAAGAAATGTCACCCCGCAACACAATTTTCTACTCAGAGCGTGAAATGCCAACAGATGCCTATTTATTATTATTTGCTAAACCAATGTAAGTAAAAAATAATACTAGCAATAATCGATTAATAAGTCATTAAATAAATTAAAGTCACAAACAACATTCAACCTTTGATAGACTATAAACTCACCCACGTTATCGGACTGCATGGAATCAGATCGATCGTTGCGAAACTCAAGTAAGACATCGATGTGCATTTTTGACATTCCTCTAGTTTATTATTGAGTTAAAAAAGCAAATCTATCTGGAACAATAAACTGTGCTGTTTAAAACCACTCAGTTCAAATCAGAGTTCAATAAATAGCTAAATAGATAGTAGTAATTTCTGTTAACTAACTCTGGTTCAATGGGTATGCATGTATCCGCCATAATTATGACCTAAGGTCGATCACGTGAGATATACATGTATTATATTACCTGTTAACTCATTGTAAGCAAGTTCTCTAACCCTAAAAATGATATTCTGAAACATTGACTGCAGTTTTAAAAATATTATGAAATTTATCAGATCAGCTAGAAAGCGGATGGCAGTAGTCCGTCACATTTGTGTCCTAGCGGTTTGAACTTTGTGTGTTGCGCTTTACTTTTGAAGAGAAGCCATTCCGAACACCTTCAATCATCAATCACTACGAAATTTTTGCCAGACAGTTCAAGATTCACGTTTGTCAGCACCATCAATATCACATGTCAGATTCTAGCGTGAGCATTGGTTAGCGTGAGTTCAAAAAAGTAATCTACACCTACATCTCACTTTCAAACATTTGCGCGCATATAATTTGCAGTTGCAACGATCATCAAGGCTTTGAATTCTGATTCTTATTGTTTGTTTTTTGGCTCGATGAAGTACACTGATGTTTTACACTGTTCAAAAACTCATGGGGGAGTTGTGGTAGGAGAAATAAGAATGGTTGATTGGTAAGAACCTAAAAGATTTATAGGAATAAAGGATGGCCGAAGCCAAGATGGTCAAGTACAAGGCAAAATTTGTTAAGATAGGTGGTAAGTACGATTTTATTCATTTGTCCTGTACTGAATTGATAATACTGAATAATACTGAGTGTATTATTGATGCTTGATTAGCTTAGCATAAGTTAGATACAAGCACATTTATTACCTTTTGTTTTTTGTTTGTTTGGTTTTTTTTTAGCATATGTTTGATGCCATATATAAGAAGGGATAAGAAGATGGCAAATTAATGGCCCCATTAGCGGCAAATTGTACGTACTGTAAATGCATATCGGTATTAAATATGGATTATTATATAGCATAAGTTATAAAAAGTAGTACAGAACACTCTCAAATATTATGCATATATTTATTTCTAATTCAACGGAACAATTTGATATTGGCGCGTAAAATGAAACTTGTCTTTTACCTCATAATCAGTTAAAATATATTATTACAAAATCGTATATATATATATGACCTGTTTAGCACACTAATACAGCAAATTAAAGGTGGACAAGTTTACATTATTCGCAGTAAAATCATATATCGTCTTTGGGGGACTATCATTTAAAAAAAGTAATGTATTATTGTATATGGGGATATAAACAGCCAATAAGAAATACATTGTTCATTACACATTTTAAAGTATTGGCAATCATTTAACACCAATTTATTTCTCTTTCAGCTTACTGTGGACGTAGAACCTAGCTGAATTTACTGGAGCAAAAAATTGTTAGGAATTTGTCACGCAAGTAATCTGTCAAGTAATTTTTGATAAGAAGCAGATTAGTATTACTAAAATAAACACATTTCTATTGGTCTAGGTCTAAGCTTTCATTTAGTACGTAAATATCAGATTTCAATCTGCTAAAGGTCTGCAGACCCAACAGACTAATTGCAGACCTGTTCTGCAGATATTCTGCAGACATTCTGCAGACATTCTGCAGATAATCTGCTTATCATCTGCAGATTATCTGCAGATTACTACAAGATCTGCAAGCAGATCTGTAGCAGATTAAAAACAGATCTGCCGTTTTCCTACGGGATAGCATGATTAATGAAAACATATTTGTAAGCGCTAATTTCGTTTTGAAATTGTGCTATATGCCTTGAAAAATAAGCGTTGACTAGGCCTTGTGACGTCATATTGTTTGCAACGCTTACCCTATACCACCATATAAAATGGTTCTTGGTTCTTTTAATCGTGATTTCGATATCAGAATCGTATTTAGCACCTATCCTTCTTCTAGAAACGACCACAAAAAATTTCATGTCATATGCACTTTAATAAATAAATTATTTCTATGACAAAATATATTGGTGTCTCAATTAATAATGTATATACTTAATTTTCAGACATATGTTCTATTCAACCCTGACGATACATCTCAGTTGGTCAGCAACAGTACCTCCCAGGTTATTTTTTATTCCCTGGTAAGAAGATGCTCTTTATTCAACACCTAATATCATTTATGTTTTTTTTTATCTTAATAAATATAATTTTACTGAATATCAACATGAAATGTGGTTTTAGGTCGATGATAAACTGGAATACACTGCTCCTCCACTCACTGACAAGGTAATGGGTTTATTCACATTACTAATGGATGTTACTGATGGTCACTACTCCTTATGTCTCTCTTTATTCTTCATTCATTAGTTCTTTCATTTACCCATTGATTCATTCTTCTATTCATTCATTCATTCAATCACCCATTCATTCATTCATTTGTTTATTGATTCATTTTATATTAACTCATATACATTTTTATTCACTCTTTCATTTCTCAGATCATTCATTGATACAGTATATTTTTCTCTCATTAAGATATCTGTTTGCCTACTGATCATGTCATCCATTTATTTATTCCATTGTTCGTTTATTTAACAATTCATTTATTTCATTATTCAACACTTCATTCATTCATCCATTTATTTATTCATTCATTCCATTATTCATTTCTTCAACAATTCATTGATTCATTTCATTATACATTTAATCAACAATTTATTCATCAATTTATTCACCCATTCATTATTCATTTCATAATTTATTTTATTTAATCAACATCCATTCATTCATCCATCAATTCATCAATTCCAATATTCATTGAATAAACAATTCATTCATCCATTGCGTTCAGTGACATCCTTGATCAAGTAATGTTCTACATTTTCCTATACTTTCAAATTCATTCCTTTCATTTTTTTTATAGTATGTTCAAGTCATTTAATTAGGTTTAAATTTATGGTAACAGTTGCTGTTTACTAAAAACATAAACAATTGTCACAATTCAGGATTTCAATCGAAGTGTTGGCCTATACAGTCAATCAGTTTTCCAAAAGAAATCCACCAGAGCTCTTACAGCAACAAGCTGTGGAAACATTGTTGTATGGGAATATACTGGTAAAGACCACTCATGCAATAGAAAGGCTTTCAAGATAGTCAAACTACAAGAAAAGGCTTTAACAGTGTTGACAACTATTGACAAGTGAGTGAATGTAATGTTGATTTGAAGTACACAGCAAATTAAAAATGGTTATTCAACTTATTGTTGAAGTGTGACACCCAAAGTTTGTGTCTTGTTTGCAAATAAGCATTTTGTCAACCATCAACCAAAATACTAGGAACGAGTTTGTCGAAGTGATCCAAACATTTATGGTGCATGAACAATTGCTCACTGAATACTGGTAAATCAAACATGGTAAATACTTTTTCCACTGTACAGTGCGGTACGGTAATAAAAGTAGTACATACTAAATAGTAGTCCTGCTAGCAGGGAATGAAATTTACCGTTCAATTTACTGGTATTCAGTGATCGATCATATAAGATCCAAAGATTGTGGAATCCATGTTTATTCAGTTAATCTGTTTATATTTCGATAGTTGATATAATGAAATTTGTTTGTTTATTCATTTATTTATTTATTTATTTATTTATTTATTTATTTATTTATTTATTATTTATTTATTTATTTATTTATTTATTTATTAATTAATTTATTTATTTGGGTCATTCCACATGAGACGTTGAAATAATGAAAATTTGACAACATTAAAAGCGTGCTCCAAAAAGAGAGTTAACTGACTAAGGTTCTCAATGTGATTTTACTGTAATATTATCTATTCTATGTGATATTTACTAAGAAAATTAGGCAATTTTCTTATATTTGACTTACTGAATTTGCCATTTGTAATGTCCGTCACGTTTCTTGTAATGTCCATCACGCTAAATATTCCCTTTTTTTAAAAAATAGAAAAAAAACTAAAAAATATAGGTCTTCAGTAAGAAAACTTAACCTATAACCAAATGCTAAAAAGCATTTGTTTGCTATAAACTTCTCACAATTCACAGGAATTTCACTTCTAATTTACCCAACTGGAATTAGTGGTAGTTTTAGCTCACAGTCCTTTTGGACAAAAAACTGACAAGTCGAAAATAATTTCTGAACACTTTTTTCATGCAAATTGTTGACAAGGTTCTAAGACAGTTGTGTGAAAAAATAAATTGTAAGATAATGCAACTGTGTATGAAACACAAGCTTATTTAGGTCTGTGAATGTAATGTAATGTTATTTATTTATTTATTTATTTATTTATTTATTTATTTATTTATTTATTTATTTATTTATTTATTAACTATATTTATTTATTTATCTATTTATATTTGGTTTCATAGATACATTGTAACTGGAGATATTTCTGGACATGTTCGCTTCCTCGACCAGCAGCTTAGGTTGTCAAACTGGTAAGACTGTAGTGTATAGCAAAGTTAAGACCCATACCCTGACCCCCCTCTCCCCAGGGACTGATTTGGGACCCATTGGAGCTGGGGTACTCACATAATTATGCCTTCCCCTTGACTTGATGTCAAGAGGTCCAGGTTCAGATCGTCACCTCAATTTTTGTGTTGTTTTCTTAAGCAAGACACTAATCTATCACAGTGCCTCTCTCTCCGCCCATGTGTATAAATGGGCAATGGCAAATTGTTGGGTTGAAAGCCTGACAAAAAGCTAAGGGGAACATGCGATGGAAGAGCATCCCATCCAGGGGAATAGAAAATACTCCAAGTGGCTTGATGCTACAGTAATGGGAGTTCAGTAATAACCAAATAAGTTACTAGACCTCTCCAATTACTATTGACACAGACTTAACCATACCGTTTTCCAATTTTCCTGACACCAAAGGAATTAACATATAAGTTAAGTGTTATGTGCTGTATATACTAAGACATTTTCCCTTGTATTCTTACTAAGGTACAAACATTTGGAGGCTGGACCAGTTAATTCAGTTTCTTTCTCCTATCAAAGCAAACCACAAGTGTCAGAGTAAGTATTAACCTCTCACAATTTCTTGTTGACAAGGAGATAAAAACAGTGTTTCTATTAAGTAATGATCTGCTAAAGAAAATATAGACGTGTAGCATCAGTTGCCATTGAAGTTTGGTTGTTAATTAAATTATTGAATGCTTTCACATTGGTACAATCTTTCATGATGATAATCAGTAAATTTAAATAGCATCCAAACTACTATGATTGAGGTTACAAAAGTTCCCAACGTCCCTCAAGAACGAAAGTATCTGCTAAGAAGTTTTACAAATATTGCATGTTGGGAAGTTCTTCACATTTTACGATTAAAGCTACAATCTATTTTAAATGCTACTTCATTGATAACTTTGTTTGTTATTTTTTATTCAGAATTAGCATTAGAGGTTCAGCATTTGCAGCCAGTTCAACCCTTGATGCAAATCTGTTTGTAGTCAATGATTTTATCGTCAGCTCAACAAGTGCAAATGTGGTTTTCTATTCTCCTGCATCACAAGCTCTACAGGTAAAACATTGCATTTGCAACTGTCATATGCATGTTGTTAATGTATTGTAGTTGTAACTGTCATGTTGTTGTTAATGTATTGTAGTTGTAACTGTCATATGCATGTTGTTAATGTATTGTAGTTGTAACTGTAATATGCATGTTGTTAATGTATTGTAGTTGTAACTGTCATGTTGTTGTTAATGTATTGTAGTTGTAACTGTCATGTTGTTAATGTATTGTAGTTGTAACTGTCATGTTGTTAATGTATTGTAGTTGTAACTGTCATGTTGTTAATGTATTGTAGTTGTAACTGTCATGTTGTTGTTGTCAATAGTTATTGTTGACTTGTTTATTAATTTTGTTGTTTTGTCAATTGTTATTGCTGTCATCATTGTTGATGTTGTTGTCGGTGTTTAGTCAGTTGTCAATGGATCGGATTCCGGGCCTACTGGTCTGGGTTCCATTTCCGGCCCCGGCGGTCGATTGAGTTGTGTCCTTGGACAAGACACTTGACTCTTGCAGTGCCTTGTCTTCTCGGATAGGGACGTAAAGCCAGAGGTCCTGTCTGCTTTCACTCTATACTAATCCTATATAAGGTGGACGTTAAAAATCTTGTTGTGCTGTTCGCAAAGAGTATGGGATTATCTCCCGGTAAAAAAGTAAGTCCTTGGAGGTATTCACTAACTACACTCATGATCATTGTAAACTGCTGGTTTTCAGCAGTCCAATAAGTCCTCCATATACGCATTAGTAGATTGTAAAGTGCTATGAACTATTCAAAATATTTAGCGCTATATAAATGAGGGTTTTTATTCTTCTTCTTGTTGTTGTTGCTATGTTGTCTGTTAACATTATGCATATTTTTTACTTGATGAAGCATTTTTAATTTATTGTTGCTACAATTGATTTTGTCATTTATGTGTGACTTTGTTGTTCTGTTTTAGTGGGTTTGTAAAGAGCATGATCGTCCTGTTCATGCAATTGCCTGCCATCCATCACAGTAAGTTTTTATTCCATTACCAGTTGTCTATATCTGAATCAATAGTCGGACCTCTTAGTAGTACAATGATACTTACTAATAATTCAGACATTAATCCTTTAAACCTTCAAATGTCACTCCTTTAGGGGTGGACCATTAGAAGTTGGGGGATGGTATTCCAAAAATAAAAAAAGTGCACGGCCAATGCGCCACAAAAAAAAATCCTGCTCAGAGCCAAGCTCCAAAATAAAAACTTGCAGAACCTTGAGGGGTAGCAAATTGTAAAATTTAAAAATCCGAGCCTGAGATCTAGATTCTAGAAATATATCAGCTCATATATTTACTTTATTTAAAAATCCGAGACTTTGAGGCATCAAAAACACGAAAATCTGTGACTTTGAGGCATCAAAAACACAAAAATCCGAGGCTTTCAGACATCAAAAACACGAAAACCCTGTAAAAAAAATTATGTGAAAAAAAAATAACCTGCAAAAAAATATTGCCACTCCCCCTTCCCCAACTTCTAATGGTCCACCCCTTACGACAAATAGGTAAATGTTACCTCTTTTTGTGGTAATGTATCCCGGCCTTAAAGCCTCGGTCAAACGGCAATGATAGTTCATGATAGTTCATATATAGTTGATGATAGTTCCAACTATCATGTGCGTTTGACCACCAACTATCATGCACTATCATGTACTATCATAGAGTTTGAACATGATAAAATTTCACATGATAGTCGATGATAGTTTTTGCCGTTTGACCGCACGTACAGGATAATTGATGATAGTTGAGACGCCTTCAACTATCATCAACTATCATAGCCGTTTGACCTCCGCTTAAGAAACGCTAAACAAAGTGTGCTTGTTATCATATAGTTGAACCTTAATTCAGTGATTATCCTATCATTCAGTTGTTTATTTTTATAGGCCCCAAATCTGTATTGGTGGTTATTCTGGTACTATTCTATTGTGGGATTACCAACAAAGGTATGTATGGAGAATTGAATTATATGCGCATGAGCATAGGCACAAGCGTATCAAGCAAATATTTACTTGGTGTCAGCGGTGCGGTGTTAGTGCTTACCCTAAGTACCAGATCAGAGGTCCCAGTACATGGGACATACTGTTTATATGGATTGATTTGTCCAGGGTGGAATAGATATATACATGAGGTATTCCTGTCGAGCTATCCGAGGCAACCCGGGACGTCATGTAAACAGTTTGCAGCGTTGTACAAAGACATGACTGTATGAAAAGTTAGCTTGCACCGAGTAACTTGGCTGGGAGAGTTATCCTTTCTTCCTGGGACAACTTTCTCCATATACACAGGACCTTAAGGCTCGGGCAAACAGCTTCAACATTTGCTTCAACACCTGTTCAATTTTGTTGAAAGGCAATATTGAAGCCGTTTGCCCCTCCTATGTTCAACATTGTTCAACAACCATGTTGCCCGGGCCTTTAGCCTGCGTCCATCCTTGTTCTCTGTTGACCTGATGTATCACATGCTTTCTTTCAATTATTCTTGTAAAAGGGTGTGGTCAAAGAGTAGATGGACTAAGTACTGGGCAACATTCACAGACTTCGTCCATCTCTTCAAGAACGTTGGTGTTGTTACTTTCAGAAACTTCCTTTATTCGTGTATTTAGATGGAAACTAGCGAGTAAACTAGTATAGCCTGCGTCGGTGTTTGAAACAATACGTAATATAATGAAATTTGTAATACCGTAAAAAATGTTGACTTAACTTTACTGACGTTTCGAGCTTTAGCCCTTCGTTGGAGTAAAGGGCTAAAGTTTGAAACGTCAGTAAAGTTAAGTCAACATTTTTTACGGTGCTACAACTTTCATTTTATTACCTATCGTGTATTTAGATGCATCTTTGCATCACCTATCACTGGACAACTTTGATTGATTTTAGTATTGTTTGTGGTCTTTTAGGAAACTCATTACAAGTCGAGCGTTTGACAAACAGCAGGTGAATTGTATCACGTTCAATGATACTGGAGATCTTATAGGTAAATATTGGTACACAATAGCAATGGTGATGTTGGTGAATGGTGATATTGATGATGATAATGATATTGAAAATGATGTATTATCATAGCTGTAATATTTTTTGACAGTTGATGATGATTGTAAAGATCGGCGCCGGTCGGTGAAAATGTTGATAATAATGGTTATGATGATTGTCACTGTAATTGTGGTATGATTATGATTTTGGTGATGTTTATGATTATGTTAGTGATGGTGATATTGATCATGATCATGATGATGAAAATGATGGTGATTGTAAAGATGGCGTTGGTGAAGATGATGATGATGATTATTATTGTCACTGTAATTGTGATATGATTATGATTTTGGTGATGCTGATGATTATGTTAGTGATGGTAATATATATGCACTGTAGTATTCATGCTGCAGTAATCGAACGCGAATTAT
The DNA here is from genome assembly GCA_949775045.1 of Metridium senile. Lineage (NCBI taxonomy): Eukaryota > Metazoa > Cnidaria > Anthozoa > Actiniaria > Metridiidae > Metridium > Metridium senile. The sequence continues at coordinate 25,854,223 of OX459095.1, forward strand.
TAAACTCATATGTTTTTGTCTGTTATTTATCAGCCCTTGGGTTTACAAATGGATGTGTTCGTATCATTGACGCCGTGACATTGCGTGACGAAGGCAAAGGTGATGGTGTTGCAGAATTTAATCACTGTCACGACAGCGTGACACACATCAAATTCTCCCATAACTCTCGATACCTGGCTACTGCGGTAAGATATAGAAAATCTGTAATATATATCATTATCGTTATCATAATAGTGAAAAGAACTTCGACTACATTGAATTTTAATTTTATTCCCAATCATTCGGCCATCATCAGGGCTACGACCATGTATGACGTATGATGTATGCGCAATCTTGAAAGGAAGCCGGGCCTTTGCATAGAAGCGAGACAAACGTTGAGCTTGCAATGTTAGAGACCTTTTACAGCGCGAGGCGCAAAAGTATGACCACTTTTAATATATTCGCATACTTCTATGCACGTACTTATGCTGCGAAACGAGTTTTTACACGCCTTATTCGGTAAAACAGACAACTTCACATCAAATGTGTCTGTACAAACTCCCGTGCATAGAAGTATGCAAATACATTAAATGTGGCCATACTTTTGCGCCTGGCGCTGTAACACCTTGCCGGACAATTCTTCATGTGTCTATATCAATGCAAGCTCAATGTTGGTCTCGCTTCCATGCAAAGGCCATGTACCTTTTAAAATGGTACAGGGAAGTGTGATGGAGACCATTTGGCGGCCGAAAGCTGGGCAATAAACTTGTAAATTTAATGTAGTCGACGCACTTTTCACTATGAATTCAACTCATACGTACAAGAACAGAATTCAATTATCGTGATTATTATGGTCATTATCATCTTTTAATTTCAACGCCGGGTTAGCTTAGTTGGTTAAGCGCCGAAAAGAACTCCGTGTTCAGACATGGGTTGTATGGTGGCAGCTTAATGCGCCTTGATATACCTTCAGCTCGAACACGTTGAGTAAGCGCATTGGCGGCAGTTCTGGAAATGCGCTACATAAGAAGTAGCCATTATAATATAGAGGGAGCGGGAGATTAAGGTGCGCGCCCTGGTCGCACCAATACCCAGGGTCTTACAATATAGTTGAGGATAAGGTGCTGCATTTGTAATTTCATCTGCTAATGGTTAGAACTTCAAGTCGGAAAAATAACGTTAAACTGAAAGTCCCATCTACTTTACTCCACCCCTATGTAAGCACAGAGTAATTCAGACTACGATTCTGGATAAAAAGTCGGACACAGCCATTCTATTCATTCATTCATATTGGGGATTATCGTAATCATTATCATCGTCATATCATTATCATCATTATCATCATCATTATCATCATCATTATTATCGTTATCTTAATCATTATTGTCGTAGTTATCATTATCAATTTCATTAATATATGTTCTTACGCATCCCAGGATTTGGATCGTTGCGTGACGATATTCGAGAATCGAGCCGAAAATGATGACCAGCCCTGGGTGTATGTAGGCAAACAACGAGCACATTATAGAAAAATACAAGGTAAAACTGTCAGTCATTTGTCATTATTGACATCAATGTACTTACTTAGATTATATCATTTTGGACAAAAAATCGTTAATTTTCAGAAAACCACCTGAACCTATGGCCAGTTTAGGACGAATAAATAACATAATTTCATTATACAAGATATAATTGTTTGTTATCATGTTCAGTTTATCTGTCTAAGTAATGGCTCCGCAAAAATATGAGCAAAATGTGTTGTGTGCTAAAATATTCAATGTAGGGATAGTGAGTGTCAGTGTCAGTCGGCTATGCCACAGCTGGCTAGGGAGATTCAGTAACGACTCTCCGTATCTTGACTTAAAACAATGATTGACTGATTGATTGATTGATTGATTGATTGATTGATTGATTGACTGACTGACTGACTGATTGATTGATTGATTGATTGATTGATTGATTGATTGATTGATTGATTGTTTGATTGATTAATTGATTGATTGGTCGATTGATTGATTGATTGATTGATGGATGGATTGGTCGATTGATTGATTGATTGATTGATTGGTCGATTGATTGATTGGTTGATTGATTGATTGATTGATTGATTGATTGTACCATGTGAATGTTACTATCTATAAAGATTGCTAACTTACCATCCATGTTGTTTTTAGATATCGCGTTTGGCATTGAGCTTGATAGTGATATACCAAGATTGTTATCAATAGGACAGGACAGAGTGCTGGTAAGTACATAGATATAACCTCCACCCTGAACAACCCTTGTTTACCCTCGTGGGAACCCTTTGTCAGCCGCCTAAGTCCCTCACGGTCATAAAAGACAGGAGGCCCGAAATGATTTTAATTTATTGACTATTGTATATTTTAAACACCGATCGGAACACGGCCTATACTAATTTACTTGCTAGTTTAAGTTTAAGGTGTGACAAATTTGGGTGGCCTTTGTTAGGAAATCTTGAATTCTGCTTTAGCCTTACCTCAAACCATTAGATTCTGATGAATGTAATGAATTCGAAATTTGATTTAATAAAAAAAATTAAATTACATATTTCTAATTAACTATGGTATTAAATGTGCAGGTTGAGTATGATTTAATGAGCAGTTCAACCGATGACATACAACTGCTATCAAGTGAACGAATCGAACAAAGTGCAACCCCTCAGTGTTTTACATGGTACCCTCCGATCGTCAAAGAAAACTTCCTGGTGGTGGCCAATGACCAAGTACGTTAAACTGTTTTAAAATTAACAATGTAGTAGTTTGAAAGGAGCATATGTTTTCTGATGGATTATTTTTATGTATAAGTTTAGCTTTAGATATTAAAATTGAAATAACTGAAACACAAACGTTAAATGGTTCCAAAACGTTTCGACATCGTCAGATGTCATTATTAAGTGATTTATTAAGCAATAAAGATGGAGTATTTACGTAGACCAATACATAGTGATTATGTACAATAGAACAGAAAAATGAGGCACTTATGTAAAGAGTTTTTACTTTAATTATTATTATTATTATTATTATTATTATTATTATTATTATTATTATTATTATTATTATATTGTTTGTTTGTTTGTGTATCTTTTTATCTATTTGTTTCTCCGTGTCTCTGTTTATGTGTATTTTAGTTTTGTTGTTGTTTAGTTTTGTTGTTGTTTGGTTTTGTTGTTGTTTAGTTTTGTTGTTGTTTAGTTTTGTTGTTGTTTAGTTTTGTTGTTGTTTAGTTTTGTTGTTGTTTAGTTTTGTTGTTGTTTAGTTTTGTTATTGTTTAGTTTTGTTGTTGTTTAGTTTTGTTGTTGTTTAGTTTGGTTGTTGTTTAGTTTTGTTGTTGTTTGGTTTTGTTGTTGTTTAGTTTTGTTGTTGTTTAGTTTTGTTATTGTTTAGTTTTGTTGTTGTTTAGTTTGGTTGTTGTTTAGTTTTGTTGTTGTTTAGTTTTGTTGTTGTTTAGTTTTGTTGTTGTTTAGTTTTGTTGTTGTTTAGTTTTGTTGTTGTTTAGTTTTGTTGTTGTTTAGTTTTGTTGTTGTTTAGTTTTGTTGTTGTTTAGTTTTGTTGTTGTTTAGTTTTGTTGTTGTTTAGTTTTGTTGTTGTTTAGTTTTGTTGTTGTTTAGTTTTGTTGTTGTTTAGTTTTGTTGTTGTTTAGTTTTGTTGTTGTTTAGTTTGGTTGTTGTTTAGTTTTGTTGTTGTTTAGTTTTGTTGTTGTTTAGTTTTGTTGTTGTTTAGTTTTGTTGTTGTTTAGTTTTGTTGTTGTTTGGTTTTGTTGTTTAGTTTTGTTGTTGTTTAGTTTGGTTGTTGTTTAGTTTTGTTGTTGTTTAGTTTGGTTGTTGTTTAGTTTGGTTGTTGTTTAGTTTTGTTGTTGTTTGGTTTTGTTGTTGTTTAGTTTTGTTGTTGTTTGGTTTTGTTGTTGTTTAGTTTTGTTGTTGTTTAGTTTTGTTGTTGTTTAGTTTTGTTGTTGTTTAGTTTTGTTGTTGTTTAGTTTGGTTGTTGTTTAGTTTGGTTGTTGTTTAGTTTTGTTGTTGTTTGGTTTTGTTGTTGTTTAGTTTTGTTGTTGTTTGGTTTTGTTGTTGTTTAGTTTTGTTGTTGTTTAGTTTTGTTGTTGTTTAGTTTTGTTGTTGTTTAGTTTTGTTGTTGTTTAGTTTTGTTGTTGTTTAGTTTTGTTGTTGTTTAGTTTTGTTGTTGTTTAGTTTTGTTGTTGTTTGGTTTTGTTGTTGTTTAGTTTTGTTGTTGTTTAGTTTTGTTGTTGTTTAGTTTTGTTGTTGTTTAGTTTGGTTGTTGTTTAGTTTGGTTGTTGTTTAGTTTTGTTGTTGTTTGGTTTTGTTGTTGTTTAGTTTTGTTGTTGTTTGGTTTTGTTGTTGTTTAGTTTTGTTGTTGTTTAGTTTTGTTGTTGTTTAGTTTTGTTGTTGTTTAGTTTTGTTGTTGTTTAGTTTTGTTGTTGTTTAGTTTTGTTGTTGTTTAGTTTTGTTGTTGTTTAGTTTTGTTGTTGTTTGGTTTTGTTGTTGTTTAGTTTTGTTGTTGTTTAGTTTTGTTGTTGTTTAGTTTTGTTGTTGTTTGGTTTTGTTGTTGTTTGGTTTTGTTGTTGTTTGGTTTTGTTGTTGTTTAGTTTTGTTGTTGTTTAGTTTTGTTGTTGTTTAGTTTTGTTGTTGTTTAGTTTTGTTGTTGTTTAGTTTTGTTGTTGTTTAGTTTTGTTGTTGTTTAGTTTTGTTGTTGTTTAGTTTTGTTGTTGTTTAGTTTTGTTAATGTTTAGTTTTGTTGTTGTTTAGTTTGGTTGTTGTTTAGTTTGGTTGTTGTTTGGTTTTGTTGTTGTTTAGTTTTGTTGTTGTTTAGTTTTGTTGTCGTTTAGTTTGGTTGTCGTTTAGTTTGGTTGTTGTTTAGTTTTGTTGTTGTTTGGTTTTGTTGTTGTTTAGTTTTGTTGTTGTTTGGTTTTGTTGTTGTTTGGTTTTGTTGTTGTTTAGTTTTGTTGTTGTTTAGTTTTGTTGTTGTTTGGTTTTGTTGTTGTTTAGTTTTGTTGTTGTTTGGTTTTGTTGTTGTTTAGTTTTGTTGTTGTTTAGTTTGGTTGTTGTTTAGTTTGGTTGTTGTTTAGTTTGGTTGTTGTTTAGTTTTGTTGTTGTTTGGTTTTGTTGTTGTTTGGTTTTGTTGTTGTTTAGTTTTGTTGTTGTTTAGTTGTGTTGTTGTTTAGTTTTGTTGTTTAGTTTTGTTGTTGTTTAGTTTTGTTGTTGTTTAGTTTGGTTGTTGTTTAGTTTTGTTGTTGTTTGGTTTTGTTGTTGTTTAGTTTTGTTGTTGTTTAGTTTTGTTATTGTTTAGTTTTGTTGTTGTTTAGTTTTGTTGTTGTTTAGTTTTGTTGTTGTTTAGTTTTGTTGTTGTTTAGTTTTGTTGTTGTTTAGTTTTGTTGTTGTTTAGTTTTGTTGTTGTTTAGTTTTGTTGTTGTTTAGTTTTGTTGTTGTTTAGTTTTGTTATTGTTTAGTTTTGTTGTTGTTTAGTTTTGTTGTTGTTTAGTTTTGTTGTTGTTTAGTTTTGTTGTTGTTTAGTTTTGTTGTTGTTTAGTTTTGTTGTTGTTTAGTTTTGTTGTTGTTTAGTTTTGTTGTTGTTTAGTTTTGTTGTTGTTTAGTTTGGTTGTTGTTTAGTTTGGTTGTTTAGTTTGGTTGTTGTTTAGTTTTGTTGTTGTTTAGTTTGGTTGTTGTTTAGTTTTGTTGTTGTTTAGTTTTGTTGTTGTTTAGTTTTGTTGTTGTTTAGTTTTGTTGTTGTTTAGTTTTGTTGTTGTTTAGTTTTGTTGTTGTTTGGTTTTGTTGTTGTTTAGTTTTGTTGTTGTTTAGTTTTGTTGTTGTTTAGTTTTGTTGTTGTTTAGTTTGGTTGTTGTTTAGTTTGGTTGTTGTTTAGTTTTGTTGTTGTTTGGTTTTGTTGTTGTTTAGTTTTGTTGTTGTTTAGTTTTGTTGTTGTTTAGTTTTGTTGTTGTTTAGTTTTGTTGTTGTTGTTGATTGGTTGGATGGGCTGGGAACTAAGTAGAAAATAAGTGGAAAATAATTTCTTCTTTAGTTCAAAATAAAGCTGTACAACTCCACAACCAAGATGTGCAGGAAGACTGTATTGGCGCCAACATACGGAACGCCATTGAGAAAGTAAGCAGAGTTTTCACGGCTCTTTTCGTAGTTCCACATGAATATGAATAAAATGTTAGACGCTTGTTACTAAGTCCTACCTTCGTCATTTATTATTGTATTAGGGTTGAGATGGTAATTTATTGTTTAGGCTAAAGCTCGAAACGAAAAGTTAACATTTTAAAAATTTCACTTGCCTATCGTTTTTATCAAACACTGACGCAGCCTGTACTAGTTTACTCGCAAGTTTCCATTAAAAAAAATTACTATACACTATTATTCATTGGCTATAACTGTATTTAAGGTAATAACATAATTTAACCTTCTACACACAGAATCATCATGTTTCCAGCTTACGAAGATCGAGAAAGCAGATTCATGACCTATATCACTATCGATAAGGTAAAAACAACGTGCTCTTTGTTATTGCATGACAATACGTGGGCAATTTAACGCTTTACTTGGAGGAGGAAGGGTTTCTTAGAGTAAGGGAGTTTTTCAAGGGGAACAAGAAGGGTTTCCTGAGGAGGGGAGTTTTCCAGAGAGAATGGGAAGTTTTCCAGCGAGAGAATGTTTGAATTTCTTGGTAGTTTTTCAGGGGAAGAAGGAAGGGCTTCTCAGGGAAAGGAAAATGCTTCAGGGGGAATGGAAAGTTCCTAATGGAAAGAAGGGAGTTCAAATGGAGACATTCTTGATTGACTAATATACTTTTGTTAGATTTGTAACTATACGAGAGGAAGTATTTGTAACTATACAAGAGGAATTATTTGTAACTATACAAGAGGAATTATTTCATGTTTCAGATTGGTCTACAGATGCTTCCATTGGACGGGAACCCTCACAAAGCCATGGCTCTCATTGCCCATCCTGATGGAGTAAGTGTAATTGATATCCTTTGGATAACATCCTTTGACCAATGTGTCTACCATCACCACATGAACGTTATCATTAAACCAGTTGCGAATACACGTAGATTATGTGAACATTTAAACAAAACATATGGACAAGTTTTTGCAGTGATTTCACTTGCTTTCTAGCAGTATCCGCGATTTCTGGAAGAGTCAATCGCACACAACCTAAAAATACCAATTAAACTTGTTTATTAATATTAATATATTACATGGTTGATTTAATCATAATATGGCTATAAATTTATTATAAATAACTATTGTTGTTACTATTGTAATTGACCAGTTTCATGTTAACTAGTGCCGCTGTACTATTTGACAAAAGGCGCATTTGCACAGGGATAGCCTCATTTCAAAGTAAATTACAATCTGTTTTCTATTGTTAACAATATCATTTTTTTTCGTGCTTTGCTTGTGATTTGTCAATAGTTTTACAACAAATCGAGGTTTAACCTGTGCAAATGCGCCTTTTGTCAAACAGTACAGCAGCACTAGATAACGTGAAACTCAAGGAGTTTCGCTACTACCTTAGCCCTGATTCATGCAAGAGTTACTTTGTGTGTTGAATGTGAAGGCGAGGCTAGTCAGTCACGAGTAATAATCACATTTAATAATAATCAATTGCTAGTTCTTATATAGCGCATTTCCAGAACTGCTCAATGCGCTTACTCAACGTGTTCGAGTTGAAGGTATATCAAGGCGCATTAAGCTGCCACCATACAACCCATGTCTGATCACGGAGTTCTTTTACGTCCCTCAATGTGTGTTTTTTTTTTTAGAGAGACGGGACCTCCGTTTTACGTCCATTTTACCTCCATTATTATTTATTTTATTAATATTACATCCATTTTATTTTATATTTCTTTCCTATATTTCTATCCGTCCTATACTTTGCAGCAATATTATTATCTTAGTTAATGTTTCTTTGTGTCACATATTTCTATCCGTCCTATATTTTGCAGTAATATTATTATCTTAGTTAATGTTTCTTTATCTCACATATTTCTTTCCGTCCTATATTTTGCAGTAATATTATTATCATAGTTAATGTCTCTTTATCTCACATATTTCTATCCGTCCTATATTTTGCAGTAATATTATTATCTTAGTTAATGTTTCTTTGTGTCACATATTTCTTTCCGTCCTATACTTTGCAGCAATATTATTATCTTAGTTAATCACTTAATGTCTGTTTGTGTTGTTAGGTGTCCAATCTGTGTAGTTCATATAACGGCAAGTACGTCTTCACTGCTGGAGGGGATGACTGTAGTGTTCTCATGTGGAAAGTCAACCCTGAGTAAGTAACATTACTTTGAGACACACTTGGTGTTGCAAGATGTTTGTATTCTAGTCTATTCTATTTTCTATATCAAAGGGCGTCACTTTATTCTCGTTATACTTTTTGAATGCCTCGGATGCACTGCAATACCGATGAAATCACGGGTGATTCAATAATTTCATTACAAATAGACTTCTTTACCTCCATATGCAAATTTCCTATTTCAGGCCTCGTCTACACGAATCCAATCCGGCTGAAACCGTATAGAAATATTAGCGTCCACACGAATCCGCGTATCCGGAGGATTCAAGTAAAAGTATGCAGTTTCGGTGACCGGATTCACTGGATTCGTGTGGACGATAGGACGATACACATAAAAAAGTATGCGGTTTCAAAAGTATCCGGATCCGTGTAGACGGGGTCTCAGACCAAGTGTCATTACCTTGAGAATTGTTCTTTTATGATGAACGTGTTATATCATTTATATGTGAAAGAAACAATCCCCAAGGGTTGTATTACGTGTTCTGAAATGGGACAACAAACAAGGAAGAAAATGCGAAATCTAAAAACGAATGTTGAACTCGGCTGACCGAAATAAAGTTTCTACCAAAGTCGGAAGCGATTCCCGAATAATGCGTATTTTTTGTTTTGCAACTAGAATTACCGATTTTTCCATGTAAAAGGAACCCACTAGTCCAAAAGTCAGGGCCCGTCCGGGAATTGAACCCGGGACCTCTCGCACCCTAAGCGAGAATCATACCACTAGACCAACGGGCCGTTTCTTGATTTTATTTCTTTCATATGCAGAGATATGTCTGATTTTGAAAGCAATTATCCATTTTTGTAATAATTTACAAAGGAACCCTGTTGGAAGTACCAAAATGCTTTTCCTACTCTCGTTTGTGGGATAATTAATGTCAATCGATTTGCTATAGTCAATAGTTAATTTAAGGCTAGGTTTACACGGTACCGGACGAATTTTTGACCGGTCAAAAAAACATCCGCCTAGGGGTTCCGTTGACACGGGACCGCGCTAAACGTGCAATAATTTGGACGCCTAACCGATCAAATATTCTTCTGAACAGGACGAAAATATTGTTCGGTTCCGTGTGAACAAGTCCAGGACGATGTTGTGACCGGTCAAAAATTCGTCCGGTCCCGTGTAAACCTAGCCTAACCGGTCAAATATTCGACCTGCAAAATCGAGGACAATGTTTCTGCCGGCCCGGTCAAAAAGTTGACCGGTACCGTGTAAACAGTTTGACCGGGCATAAACAGCCCAGTGCGCATGGGAAGATGTTAAAACCACTGACAAACCTTACAATTGCCCGGTTCTGATGGTCTCGTCTGAACAGAACGAAAATATTGATCGGTTCCGTGTGAATAGCATGTCCAGGTCGATCTTTTAACCGGTCAAGAATTCGTCCGGTACCGTGTAAACGTAGCGTAAGACTTGAAAAAGTCTTGCGTATTATTTGTTTTCCAACTGGAATTACCGGTTTTTCCATGTGAAAGGAACCCACTAGTCCAAAAATCAGGGCCCGTCCGGAAATTGAACCCGGGACCTCTCGCACCCTAAGCGAGAATCATACCACTAGACCAACGTGCCGTTTCTTGAGTTTTTTTCACATGCAGAAATATCTCTGATTTTGAAAACAATTATCCATTTTTGTAATAATTGACAAAGGAACCCTGTGGGAAGTACCTGAATGCTTTTCCTACTCTCGTTTGTGGGATAATTAATATCAATCGATTTGCTATAGTCAAAAGTTAATTTAAGACTTGAAAACATTTCTCTAAAACCATCCTGATGATTGTGGTGGTAAAATGATTACATCGGGAAATAAGTTACCGTCTTTCTGGGAGTTTTAATGGGAGTTTTAATGAACGTGCTATATCATTTACATGTGAAAGAAACAATTCCCAAGGGTAGCATCACGTGATCTGAAATAGGACAACAAACAAGGAAGGTAAAGAGGTCAATTTGTGAACATTTTTACAACAAATCGAGGCTTAGCCTATACAAATACGCCTTTTGCCAAAAAGTACAGCGGTGCTAGATAACGTGAAACTGAAGTATGAAGTAAATGACGTTGTCATGAAAACCCCCTAATTTGATGTATTTGTCTCCAGTGCGCTTGAAGCTGCAGCAAGGCTTGGTGGAGAAGACTTGATTCCGTTTTATGGCTTACTGGAGGGTGGACGAGAAGGGGAGTTGTTTGCTGAGTTAGAGGAGTATTTCTACTACGCACAAATCAGAGAGTAAGTACCTTGTGTGAATTATCGACGTTTTGTGTAACGAGATATAACATTAATTTTTTTTTCTGTAATTGATATTTGTAAGAGCATTGAAATATTATGGGATGCGCTTAAGAAATAAATTATTGTTGTTGTTGTTGTTGTTGTTTTTGATGTTATCATTATTATTATTAAAAATAAATCACTTTTTTAACGTCTCAATGTATTTAGCCAGACACAAGTGCCCTACAAATTGGGGAGATTCAGAATCACCACCTCTACATAACTCTGCTCACATAAACCTATTTCAAAAAAGGTTGTCATCGCCAAAAGCGATAGGCGATAGGCGATAGGTCATTCCAAGACCCAAGTGCACTATGGGTATAATCTAAAGTATCCACAGAAAAGCAGAAAAGCCCAGAAGATCTTCTGGGCACATTTTCAGTCCTTCGACAAGCCATATAACTCTCCAGCGGAAATCGTTGTTAAGTGGAGCTGGCATGATTGAAAATTTCACGACTTAGGATTATACCCATTGTGCATTTGGGTCTTGGAATGACCTATCGCCTATCGCCTATCGCTTTTGGCGATGACAACCTTTTTTGAAATAGGTGTATCTAAATCATATGGCAACCAGCTATTGGTCTTGACTGACTAGCCTCGTGTTCACTTTGAATTCATAAACAATGTCATGCGTGAGAGGCTAGTCAGTCCAGGGGCCGGTTGTACGAATGGTGAAAAGCGCTATCCACCGGATAAATCCTTATCCAGCGGATGAAATCTATAATAAACCTATGCAGTGAATAACTTTTATCCGCGGATAAGTTTATCCACCCTTCGTACAACCGGCCCCAGAACGCTAGTTATTCAAGGTTTTCTCCGTATTTTGATTCCCAATACCATATGCAAAACATATGCAAATAGTAAATAATAGAAAGAGCAAATGAAGAAATAGAATGTTAAAATAATAGTATAGGCAGCTTACAAACAAAGAAATGACTACATGAAGGAACTGATTGACATATTTCCTATTTTTTCCATTGTCCCTGACTTAAAAATAAGTTACTAAAACTGTTGGGCCCGTCCGGGAATTGAACCCGGGACCTCTCGCACCCTAAGCGAGAATCATACCACTAGACCAACGGGCCTTGCTTATGGAATAAATGCACTGTAATTCCCAAATTATTTTAGAAAGTTCTCGTGCAAAAGAACAGGAGAAAAGATATTGAAGCTAACATAATATGCAAGATTAATTACTAAATGAAGTCTTACTGAGAACGTATTTATCATTACGATAATGATGATAGTGATGATTCAAAAACTTAACTGTTTAAGTTTATGAATGACTGTGGCCGACATTATTCAGATTCGCACACCAACTAAATTAATCTGGATTTATAGTCCAAAAAGGTAGGGCCCGTCCGGGAATTGAACCCGGGACCTCTCGCACCCTAAGCGAGAATCATACCACTAGACCAACGGGCCTATCCAATGGAATAGGTATTCCGTGATTACCAAATAATCTCAAAAACTCCTCGCACTAATCTCATTATGTATTTTACCTTAATTATCAACATTAGTTAACTATCAAGACCGTGGAAAAAAAAGATATCTGTGCCAACATAATATGAAAGATTAATTACTAAATATCGCTTCAGCACTGTAACTTTTGATTGTGACGACAATGATAAATATAATATTACGCTTTGCGAAATCCAAAACCCCCAATAAATAGACAAAACATTTGAAAACCCCAACGATAACAACCCGCTGGTTATCAAACGAACGTTGATCTACTTTGACCCAGGCTCGGCAGCTAAGCTTGTACAAAAAAAGGCTAGGTACCTAAGCTAAATTGTCAACGTTCGTTTCATAACTGCGGGTTGTTTATATCGTTGGGGTTTTCAAATGTTTTGTCTATTTATTGGGGGTTTTGGACTTCGCAAAGCGTAATACAACACATGAGGTAATAAAGCAGACTTTACAAACTTTTATTGGTCCATATTGTGGTTTATTAATGAGTAATTTTCATTTGTTAGTAAATTATACAACGATCTATGTTTCCCTCGGAAATGTCATGTGTCCTATCTATAGCTCATGATCAGCGGCTAACCATTACATAACTCCGCCCCCTAGTTGATTGACGGTCCACAAAAGACCAAATCAAACCGAAGTTTTCAAACAGCAGGTCGCGATACAACGAATATCGCTGTAAATATATATATTGTCCAAAACATAGGGCCCGTCCGGGAATTGAACCCGGGACCTCTCGCACCCTAAGCGAGAATCATACCACTAGACCAACGGGCCTTTTTCAATAATAAGAATACATTCAAACGTTTTATCTGACCCAAGTACTTCATTGCACAACTTCAGCTTGACTGTATGTGATATATATATTTTTTTGTATTTAGTACAACCAATAGTAATAAGGCGATAAACATTTCAATAAAAAAAATAATAATAAAACATACCGCATGTTTTGTCTACTCTTTCACTATTTTGAATACTATCTAGGCTTGTTGTACGGAACTTCAACCTGTTCTGCTGGTTAAACGCCTACATAAGTCAATGGTCTGTACTAAATACAAAAGAACACATGAGATCAAGCTAAATTTGTTTAATATAATAGCCTTAATTCGAAGCAAGATATAATCAATTCACTCCTTATCAATGGACAATTTGTTTAGTGAATGCGCAAAAAGATTTTCCAATTTGGGCCCGTCCGGGAATTGAACCCGGGACCTCTCGCACCCTAAGCGAGAATCATACCACTAGACCAACGGGCCTTGCCGATGGAATAGGTATTTCTCAAAACTCCTCGCACTAAGCTCATTATTCATTTTACCATTATCAACAAAAGTTAACTAAAGAACATGAAAAAGATATTTGTGCCAACATAATTTGCAAGATTAATTACTAAATATCGTAGCATTTTATATCGTCTCAATACGCTTTCCAATATGTCAATGTGGCCTTGATTTTTATTTTATTTTTATTTTTTTTATTTGTAATTTCCATGTTCTGTTTTAGTTTGTACAATTATAGTCTAGCTTTTTCTGAGTTATTATTACTCAAATTAATTTACTATACTAATTATCATTGTAAATTAGTTACTATACATCTAAAGATAATATCAATATTGTTGTTGATGATGTTGTTGTTGTTGATGTTGTTGTGTTTAATGATGATGTTGTGTTGTTGATGTTGTTGTTGTGTTATTGTTGTTAGTCATGATGTTGTTGTTAATGATGATGTTGTTGTTAATGATGATGTTGTTGATGTTAATTCTTGTGTTGTTGTTGATGATGATGTTATTGTTGATGATGCTGGTGTTGTTGATGATAATGTTGTTGTTGTTGTTGATGTTGTTGTTGATGATGATGTTGTTGTTGTTGTTGTTGATGTTGTTGTTGATGATGATGTTGTTGTTGTTGATGTTGTTGTTGATGATGATGTTGTTGTTGTTGTTGATGATGTTGTTGATGATGATGTTGTTGTTGTTGTTGATGTTGTTGTTGATGATGATGTTGTTGTTGTTGTTATGTACCGTGATATACTGACTGGTTTGTGTTTGTTTTCAGTCAAAGTGTAGATACGACCGAGACTCGTCAGGTATCAATCAAGGTACCTCTCAACCAAGTACCATATATAGTACGTGCACTGGGGTTTTATCCCTCAGAACAAGAGGTACGTTAATACTCGCATCGGTATCTCCCTCTTGGACCGTATTAACTCCCAGGTGATTTCGCGCGCACACTTACTGTTAGAATAAGCCAAACAGAAGCATTTCTGTCGCATCGCCAACAGTTCCAAGATGGCGTCGTTCTAGAGAGTTGTTTCCCGTGTTAACCCTCGATAAATACACCCTTAAAATAACTTTACATTAAAAAGTTTTATGTTACTTGGAAGATTAAAATTTACTGCTGCTCTATCAGGGATAAAAAAAACGCAAATGCCTAAAAGTAACCGAAATTGTTTTTGTCTCAAGGCGCCATTTTGATACTGTTCGTTTTGACAAACAATCCTTTGCGCGCTTTGAAGCGAGATCACCAGGTCTGTGTTATTCAATAAAAACAACTCCGGTGTAATTATTATTCAAAGAAAGCTGGCAGCTTCAGTGTGCGCGAATCAGGCTAATTTATTATCTAATTATGTCTGTAAGTTTGTCAACTTTTGTTAGTAATGTCTTTGTACTATTTATTGTTTCTATTTTAGGTTGAAGATATGATCAACGAGATCAAGTTCAGTAATTATGTAGAAACTGGGAAATATGTCTCTCACATTGATCTGGGAGAATTCATCAAATGTAAGTAATGTTAAACGGTGTTATCTTAAAATACGTCATTCGCTTGCTCAACTGCTTTTTCATGATCATTGGAATCCTGCTAGGATATATATCTCCCAGGACGATTGACATGAAGGGAAGTGAATAAGGAATACTCAATTCCATTTGGAAGTAGTTCTTATTTGATATACTCGATGTTTTCCAATACAATCCTCTTGGAAGATGGATTTTATTCATTTGCCTAAATGTTTTCCCAATACAATCCTATTGGGAGATGTGCCTTATTCATTTGCCTCAATGTTTTCCCAATACAATCCTCTTTATGAGATAAAGTTTGTTTGCCTGATTCTCTAGAATTGCAATATGCTACAAACTTTCTTTATCAATAATAGGTAATACAATGAAATTTGTAACACCGTAAAAAATGGTGACTTAACTTTACTGACGTTTCAAGCTTTAGACCTTAGTCAGAGTAAAAACAAATATAGTCTGCGTCGGTGTTTGATATAAACGATAGGTAATATAATGAAATGTTTACTCGCTAGTTTCCATTTATTTTTCTTTATCAATGTTTACTCATTGGTCGTCTTTGTGCGTGTTTCAGTATACGTCAATCACAGGCCAGCGTTTGGACTATCGCCCGCAGACCTTCACAATGCATTTACCAACCTCGGTGAACCTGGTGAACAAGGGTTTCAAGTCGGACGTGATGCTCTACTAAATATGCTGAAAAACAGAGGTAAAACCTAAATCATAGATTGACATTAGCGCCGAAGTGAGTTTTGGAATATTTTGGATATAAAATCATTTATCATTTATCGATCATATACTCATACACAAAATCATTTATATTTATCTATATCTAGTCGTAGTGGCAGTTTTTTTCGTCAGTATTTGTGTAACTGTTTATAAAAAGAAATTTTCAAGGCAATCTTGATGTAGAGAGCGAGATGTCTAGACTAATACTGAACAAGTGTTTTCTCGAATAGCAAAGTTGCTGGCTTAGTTATAATGCACGTGAGTTCCATCCAATAGATCAATACTCCAGTTTCGAGATCTCTTTTACTCAGTGCCTCAATTGTGTGTAAAATATGCAGAAATTTAGATAAAACTCGTGAGATTTCGATATATTTTTATTGTCTTCTATGCTCACAAATCTCTTTCATTTGCACGGACTGTTACTGAACAAAAGAATATATTACATGGTTTTGAGGCTAACACTGAGTAAAAGAGATCTCGAAACTGGAGTATTGGCGGTTCTTCTGGTATAACCTCGGCTTCGATAGGGTGTAATATATTCTTTAGAATTTGATCTCATGGAATTTTTAATGTTTTAACTGTGTGTTGATGTGTGCATTCCTTACATTACCACGGGATATAACTACATAGTATCTGAGGTTGTACCATGAGGGCCATGGAATATTTCTTTTGAGTATATTTTTATCTAACTAACTAAAAATTACACACAAATGATATTAAACAAAGTACAGACTATTTAGATAAGGGAAAGTTAATCAAACAAACAGGAAAAAATATCACCGTACTAATAGATTATTTTCCTGCAGGAGAGCATCTAACCGAGGCTGAACTGGCTGAATACATGTCAACTCTAATGGGAGAAGGAGATCTTGGAGGAAGCGCAGAGACTGGTACCTTTGACGCCTCTGATGCTTCAGAACAATTGCGTGCACATTTACCCGACAATTTTACCGCTGAAAGCTTCGCGGCTCAAGTGATAGGCTTCAGTTTAGAAGGAATGTCTTGAGTGTGTTTTTAATGAGTGTTTCTTTTTGTAAATATGTTAATATCTGACATTAAAAGTATAAACCTATGTTTTCAATTGATGTCTATGATTCTGATGATACGTACTGCGCGGTAATATTATGATAATAGTGCTAGGGACACAACAATAAGAGTACTCCAGTTTCACGATATTTACCAACGCTGTACTATTTGCAATTGACAGAAGGCGCATTTGTACAGGCTAAGGGCCTTTTTACATGGAGATAGGGTGCATTGTTGAAACACAATACCAAGATATTAATACTAGTCCTACCATTATTCCCCACATTATATACTACTATTTTGAATGCAATCGAAGCTTATACGAAACTTCACTCAACGCAAAAAGGGCCCGTCCGGGAATTGAACCCGGGACCTCTCGCACCCTAAGCGAGAATCATACCACTAGACCAACGGGCCTGTTGTACGCTAAGTTTTAACAAGGGGTGGTAAAATTGGTGTTACCAGTTAGCATGATACACAAGTATAAGAACTACGTCATACCAAGCCGCACTAAAACACCTAGGAAGCTAGTGTTTTATCATATTTTCCGTTGACACCGACGCATGTCAAGTTTTGGTAGTGCTTTCGTGCTTCTATTTCATACTTTCAACTTGGCATAAGCGTAAAAGATAATGTTTATGACTAGTGTGCTTTAGTTAAGCAGAAAGATCTGGTCAGAATAACCAAGGCTTAATGGCAAGGAACTTTCCAGATAGAAAATACCATACCACTAACTGGTAATTTTCCATTTCTTGGACACACTGGAACCGAGATTATTTTAAATGGTAAGATATAGTCCGTTCGTTCGAATTATCCCAGTCATAAATATTCGGAAGCAAAATCATGGAAGTTGCCCACTAATGCAGCGATATATTGTTTTGTATTCAGTACAGCTCCAGGTAAGGCAAGAGAAACAGTAAAAATAGGGTATTTTTTGTACCTTCCATGTGTCTATTGTGCGTAAATTCAAGGCTTGAAGTGCATTGGAAACTGGACTACTGTTTCAGCGCAAAATTGAAGGTCCCGCCCGGGAATTGAACCCGGGACCTCTCGCACCCTAAGCGAGAATAGAATAGAATCTTTATTTGCTCTTATATACTAATTACAATATATTGTACATTATATTATACATTTTACATTTTTTCTTTCTATATTCGTTTGTATATGTTTGTATGAGTGTTTCTATTATGTATGTTTTATAGAATATAGAAATTGAGCATGGAGGCTAAGTAAACTGGGAAGTTATCGAGTTAGCCTCCATTTAGGTTTTTGTTTAATACATAATATTCAGGTATAAAGAGCGGTAAGATTATAAACAATTTAACAAAGAGAGAAAAAACGTTCAGAAAAGAAAAAAGAGAATAGAACAGGAAAACACTAATATATACAAAATAATATTAAATATAGTTTTTGTGAAGTAAGTAATATAAATATAGATTATGTTTCTTCATAAAGGTATATATATACTATGTATCATTGTGAGTTTTGAGTACTCATTAAGTATGCTTTCACTTTTTTATCAAATGAAAGTACACTTAATATTTTAAGTTCATATGGGAGGTCAGCCCATATATTAGAGCCAGTATAAGAGAGTGATTGTTTGCCAATGTTTGTTCTAACTCTAGGTTTATATAAATTTCCTTTGGTTGCATATCGTGTATTATAGGCGTGAACATTTTTTGCTTGTGTAAATATATTATTGAATGTATTTGGCAGTAGTCCTTTGTGCCACTTATGGACGAATTTCAAAATGTGTAATCGATATACATTTTGAACTGTATGTATATTTAGCAGGTTGATGAGCGGTTTGGCACTGTCAGTGTATTTCCCATAGAGAGTAGCAAAAAATATTATTCGTATAATATGGTTTTGTTTGCACTGGACTTTTTGGATGTTTGTTTTATAAGTACTACCCCATGCCTCAATAGCATAAGAGATATAAGGATAAATCAAATTATAATAAATTTGCCTTAGTTGTTTTAGTGACAGATAGTGCCTTAACCTTAAAATTACACCTGAATTACGTGAAATTCGTGAACATATGTAAGATATTTGATGTTTCCACGACAGGGAATCATCAAGTATAACTCCAAGGTACTTGACATAATTTCTCCTTTCAAGACAAAAGAAAGAACCGTCTTTATCAGGGATTTTTATATTGATCGAAACATCCTTTTTCCTTTTAGATTTAACTATCATAAAATTTGTTTTTGTAAAGTTTAAAGAGAGCTTGTTGACATCTAGCCATACTTTGACTTTTGATAGTTCTATGTTCATTTTATTCTCAAGGGAGTTGATATTGCTATCAGACGTAAAGATATTTGTGTCGTCTGCAAAAATTTTAAAATTTAGTTTGTCAGAACAGTTTGGTAAATCATTAATGTATAACAAAAACAATAGAGGTCCCAATGTACTGCCTTGTGGTACTCCACAGGTAATTGTCTGGGAATCAGAGTATGTATCACCTAATGAGACGTATTGCTTTCGATTTTTAAGATAGCTAGAGAACCAATTTAGCGGTAGACCACGTATTCCGTAAGTTCTTAATTTGTTAAGCAATATTGAGTGATTAACAGTGTCGAATGCTTTTGATAGGTCTAAAAATACTCCACAGGTATAAAGATTGCTATCAATTGCCTTTTTTAAGTTGTCGGTGATTTCAGTTATAGCTTGCATGGTTGAATGACCTTTCCGAAAACCAAATTGATATTCATATAAAATGTTGTGTTTGTCAATATAATTGATTATCTGATTATAGACAAGTTTTTCAAATATTTGAGCAAATGTTGGTAGAGTAGAGATTGGTCTGAAATTTGATGGGTCAGTTGAATCTCCTCCTTTGTCAATAGGAGTGACTTTTGCTATTTTAAAGGCATCAGGGACAATTCCCTGATGTAAGGATATGTTAAAAATCGAAGCTAAAGGTTCAGCTATGTTGTTGCATGCTATTTTGATACATCTTCGTGGTACGCCTATCGTGGATTTGTTTTGATTTAAGTTCATGATGATATCTTCTACTTCGTGTGGGAGTATGCTTCGAAACATGAAACTGTTTTGAAAGTTTCTATTGATGTAAGTTGTTGGATCTGTAGTAACTTTCGGTAGTTTTTCTGTTAATTTTCTTCCGACATTAACAAAGTAAGAATTCAATTGATTTGCAATGCTATTTTTATCTGTGTAAGACTTATTATTATATATAAGCTTTGTAATTTTTTGTTGTTGTGTAGCACTCTGTTTTCGATTGAAAAGCAGTCCAATTAACTTCCAGGTCATTTTAAGATTTTGGCTATTAAGTTCAAACTTATCTTGAAAATATTTCTTTTTGGAGGCTTCTTTGATTTTGTTAAGTTTGTTGCTGTATGCTTTGTAAAATTTAGCTTTTCGGGGATCTTTACTTAAAAAGTGGCTACTAAACAACTTATGCCTATTTACAATTGAAGTAAGAATAGCTTTTGTGACCCACGGTTTTTTTGTTTGTTTACGTCTTTTATTTGACATTCGACGTATAGGAGCATGTTTATCAGTTATTATTTGAATAGCGTCATTAAATTTTGTCATGCTTTCATTGACGTTCATGCTAATGAGACTATCGAAATCCGCTTCTTCAATGTCTCGAAGGTATGCTTCATTATTAAATTTGGTAAAGTCTCGATAGTATTTAATGTTATCATTTCTTATAACAGTATTTGTTATTGAACAGAATATAGGTAGATGATCCGTTATGTCTGCCAAACATATCCCAGTTTTAGAAATTTTTTGAGGTACGTTAGTATATATATGATCTATTAAAGTTGATGTATGGTCGGTTATACGAGTTGCTTTGGTTATCATAGGCATATAATTAGCACTAAGTAGCATGTCAAGATAGTCTGAAGTCTTATTATCGGTATTATAGTTGAAAAGATTAACATTTATGTCTCCTAGTATAAATACTTCTTTACTACTATTATCAAGGTCATTTAATTGTTCTTTTAGCTTTTCATTGAATTCAACGCAATCTGAGGAGGGGTGCCGGTAGATACACCCTACAACAATATTCTTTTGTTTTTGCCGTGAAATTTCGATCCAGCACGATTCAAAAGCTGCAGTGGAGCATTCGAGATCATGCCTTCTAATGTAATCAAGATCTTTTGAAATGTACATACCAACTCCCCCAGAGGAGGTTTTTGAGTTGGTGTTTATGAATGAATAATTTGGTATGTTAATATTATAGATATTTTGATCTTTTAATTTGGTTTCCGAAATCGCGATTATTTCTGGTGCAGAATTAAAAGTTTCAAGTAAATCCTCTAGTAATGATAAGTTTTTTTGAAGGCTTCGGATATTGAAGTGAATTATAGAGAAACCTTTTTGATTTTTTGACTTTTGGAAAAAATTTCCTGTTTGCTTAATGTTATAGTATTTTGATTGATCAGAGAAATTATGCGTGTACTCCTGCAAGTCATTCTCATTATCTGGACTTACTATATAATCTTGAAAGAGATCTTTTGAATGGAGTATATTATCGGAGGATGAGAAAACCCAGCTCCCTATTGTTCTTAAGAGCTCCTGATGGTTTAGCTCATAGAAAGGTAGTTCTGAAAGCGTATTTAAGTTATTGCTATCTATACTTGTATTATGTAAGGTAGTTAATTAAGAATATTGAATTTGTAAATTTATAGCTGTAAGATATTGTAAAGAGATTTTAACATTATAGTCTGATCTTACTTTCAGAAGTCCTTTATACTGGTATTTTAGGTTTTTGTTCTTCATCAGTAGTAGTGGTTTTACTTAGCCATCGATTTGCTCGAGGTCTTCCTCTGTATTAAATGAATATGTCACTGAGTTTTCATCCTCCTTCAAGAAGATTCTCCCGTTCTGTGTCCAGATGAATTTCCAGTTTCTTCGCTTTTTGATCCTGTTGACTTCACCAAAGAGTTTCTTTCGTTTGGGTGTTAATGACTCGGAAATATATATCCTGGAGTTTGATGGCGAACCGAGGTCAGCTATGTCGTTCACTTTGGTCTTTTGTAGCATTTTTCTCTTGTTGTAGAATATATTTCTCTTTTTACGAGATATGAACTTTACTATAATTTTTGGAGGTGCTTTGGTGTTTTTTGTCGGCAGCGGGTGCGCTACTGAAATATCTTCAGCAGAGATCGGAGATCCAATGTGATTACCAATCGCTTTCACAATGGCTTCCGACGAAGCTTCATCTTTGGCGTATATGCCTGTAATCTCAACACAGTCCCGTCGTATGTATTGTGCGAGTTCCTCTATCTCATATTGGGCTTCGACTGATCTTTGGTCTGTAATTTTGATGTCTTGTTTAATAAGACTCACTTCTTTGGCTTGATTATGTAACTTCTTGTTGGTTGTTTTGTATTCATCGAGCAAGCTATCGTATTTTTCAGATAGATAACTGGCTGTTTGCTCTATATTATTTAACTTCACTTCTAATTCGTCAACTTTTAGTTTTAAGGGAGTTACTGCTAGAGAGATAAGCTCTTTAACCTGTTCAAGAGTGACCATAGCGTCGGTCGATTTGAGAGCGCGAAAGTACGTCTTCTCTCTTCAACGACATATGCTGTTCATATGCTGAATCATACCACTAGACCAACGGGCCTGTTGCTCACATTTCACAATCCACTGTGTGGTTCTGTTTCGGATACGAGAGGTCCTGGCTTCAATTCCCGGATGGGCCCCAATTAAAACGTATTTTTGCGTTTGTGCTATAAATAAAATTCTCAAAGGTAAGAATACCTACCGATTCAAACTTATAGACCTATCATTACGTCTGTTTCTAGTCCTTTATTGCATTGCGCTTCTTTAATTAACTTCGCAAATTGTGGTATATTCTTTTGGATTTAGTTCAGCTCGTAGTAAAGCGATAAACGTACCAACGTAAACAATAAAAAAAATTGCGTACGTTTTGTGTCTACTCTTCGAATATTTGGCTCTCTATCAAGGCTTGCATGCATACGGCTTGCGCATACGGGAATTGAACCGGGACCACTCGCACCCAAAGCGAGAATCATACCACTAGACTAACGGTCGAATAATCGAACCTCGAAAAATTAAAATCCTTCAAATTCTGATCTGCCAGATTATAGCTTTTACGGTGCTACTACTGCAAAATAAATCCTGACTCGTTGGGCCCTAATTGGCGAGGCTTATAGGGAACTTCAAATTTGTCTACTAGTTCAACACACAAAAGGGCCAATCCGAGAATAGAACCCGGGAGCTCTCACACCCTAAGCGAGAATCATACCATTAGACCAACGGGTCTGTTGGTTGCTAGATTTTAGCAAGGGGTGGTAAGACTGGTGTTATCAGTTAAAAATATAAGAACTATGGCGTAACAAGCCGCACTAAAACACCTATAGGAACGTCGACGCATGCCAAGTTTTGGTTGTGCTTTCGCGCTTCTATTTCATACTTTCAACTTGGCATAAGCGTGAAAGAGAATGTTTATGACTAGTGTGCTTACCATTGAATTGAGCCCGGGATATCTCGCACCCTAAGCGAGAATCATACCACTAACGTGCCTTTTGCTCACTTTTAACAATCCACTTTGCGGTTCTGTTTGTGCTGTCAACCTTTTCTTACTACAAAGTATGTACCAGACCTTAGAAACAATTATTAGTTTCGGAAATAATAATGTTGGTTGAAAGATCTTCTGGATATTTAAGCAACGTTAGTTTATGAATTATTGATTAATAGAAAATCTAAAAATATTAAATATAAGCTAACGTTAGCAAAGATTACATTCATAACTGCGTAAACTCGGGATTCTCTTTGATGTGCAAAATAAGTTTAATAATGTATACACCTAATTTCAAAAACGTTGCCATACAAATAGAACATTTGTGTTGTCTTTCCACGCTAATTTGCGTAATCACTTTCATGTCTACAATCGACAATAAACTCGCCATAATAAAATGTTCGATAATAAGCGCTTTCGTAACTTGGCAATAAACTCGGCGAAAACTTACATTTGTCCAACATATTATAACACTAGTACATTAGTTAAAGGTTTATTATCATTATTGGAGTGTTTAGCTTAAATCATACACAGAATAACATGTGTTTTATTACGTGATTTGAATCGAAGTACTGTTGCGTTTGTGTTTCGAACCGGCGGTAAAAAAAAAAAAAACTGATCGCTTGTCGGCAATAAATTCGGCGAAAAGTTACATTTGTCAAACTTATTATCACACTAATACATTAGTTAATGGTTTATTACCATTATTGGAGTGTGTTTGATGTAAACACCGAATTACCGTAATAAATCAGTTTATTTCGTATATTTGTGTGTATAAGTGACATTGACCATACTGCGCGTGCGTGGCATTTTGGCGATGAAGACGAAAAATAAAGGCGAAACCTATACTCGGATTCCACAGGAATCCCGAGTAAATAGACCTTTTCACGGTTTACGTCGATCAGCTTCAGCCTCGATGGCGTGTTTTTGAATGTACATATTATCAAACAATCGAAACACTTAAACATTCCACGGACTGTAGTCAAATTCTAAATTCTAATGTTACATGCTATCGAGGCTGAGGGTGATCGAGGAGAACCGTTTTCAAATAAAATTGTCCACGGCGATATAGGTTATGTCATGAAAGAAAATAGCCTGCGTGCAGCCCGTTTGTTTACCCGTAATAACGGTCTGCGAATTATTGCAAGATTCCGTGTTCTGGACCCCCAGCCGAGTTGCACGATTATATATAACAGGCTCTGATTGGCTGCTACGCCAGCTCATTCTTACATGCTCTCTGATTGGCTCGAAAGCTCGTACTCGCATGCGCAGTAGAGACCACAGGCAGCCCAAGCAAATCACTTGTATTCAGTGGATTTTTTTTCATTTTTTTTTTTTCAATAAAATGTTACTAAACTTTGTCTGTAGTTGTTGTGATGTATTTAAATACTTTTTGGATGATTTTTAGCTAGTTTTAAGCCATATTTATAATTTCTCCCCCATGCACTAGTAATATATTTACACGTAAATAACAATCATCACTAATACCATCATTATGATCATATTATTATTGTAAATTATAACATGAAAATATGTTCTTCGGCCAACATTACCCAGTATGATTGATAAAAATAAAAGAACTCACCAAACACAAACATAATAATGACATTTAATCAGTTTAAAATTTATTTCACCTACTACAATCGATAGATAACTCGATAGATATGATTCACGAAACGCTTTTCAAGTAAAAATACCGCCACGTGATGTGAATTTCAAATGCCTCGTTTGAAAAATGGTATAAATATTTTTCAGATGTATTTTGATATGTTTTACATCAATCAATAATTGTTCTTTTACCAAAGTATGAAGCTTATATATCCATGTCAGTCCTTATATTTGACGATTTTCGACGTGACATCGAACACTTTGAGAAGCGAGCGAAGTTCATCTACATCGGGTAATAGAATTCAATATTTCGGCGATAAGTCGACGATAAACTTGAGAACTATCAACCCATACAGGGGCTCTGATAAATGTTTTACTTCCATAAGTAAATTTTAGTGCATTTACTGCGGTTTTTTGGCATTTCCGAGCCATTTTTGAATAGACAACTTTTCGCCGCCTTTGAGCGGCTATCTTGTTTTGCTCATGACACTAGTCGCTACTGTGCATGCGAGTACGAGCTTTCGAGCCTATCAGAGAGCATGTAAGAATGAGCTGGCGTAGCAGCCAATCAGAGCCTGTTATATATAATCGTGCAACTCGGCTGGGGGTCCAGAACACGGAATCTTGCAATAATTCGCAGACCGTTATTACGGGTAAACAAACGGGCTGCACGCAGGCTAGAAAGAAAAGTGTTATTGGAATACTTTGAAAATTTTATTGATCCACCACAGGAATCCCGTTGACGCAAATGATGACATAACACGCCGCAGCCAACTAAGTTTCTAAAACTGCAGGGTTCCCAGTTGCTACGGATGAGGTCTTAATCTCATAATCAGTGGTGAGGTGATGATGTTTGCAATTGGCTTTTGTTTAAAGTGTTCTGGACAATACCACAAATGTCAAAAATGCCGAATTTATTCCGTACTCCCGCGAACTTGAGCTCTGCTCGTATAAAACATCGCAAATATACGCAGTGTCTCGAAATTCTTTCTCAGAACAACGAAGTTTGATTGTGAAACATATAGGCTAAAACCTTTGCAATACATAGCACTGAAAGTCTCCGACAGAAGTCTCAAGAGTAATGATAGAAAGTCCGGTAGAGGTAGAGGTCAGTAGAGGTAAACAATATTTGCTTTATGGCATTCGTCTTGATCAAATGGCTTTGTCGAACGCAATACTTTCTGTTTGAGAGGACATTTATAGCGTTCCTAATGAGGCATCATTACTCTTTTCTCAAGCGCAAAACCCGATTGTTACAATACACACTAAATAAATCGAAATTTTGCTGACCTCAAATTTGGCGCCAAAATATAGAAATGCTTTTAAAAGTTTGAACTCTTCTTTATTTTGTAATAATATTTCACTAGCTGGACCATCCAACGTAGAAGTCCACGGTGTATTTCGTTTATGCCTGAGCGCTTCAGTAAAATATATTTCCCTAGCTTAAGACCATATATTTATCGTAGAAGTCCACGGTGTATTTCATGTATGCCTGAGCGCTTCAGTAAAATATATTTCCCTAGCTTAAGACCATATATTTATCGTAGAAGTCCACGGTGTATTTCATGTATGCCTGAGCGCTTCAGTAAAATATATTTCCCTAGCTTAAGACCATATATTTATCGTAGAAATCCACGGTGTATTTGATGTATGCCTGAGCGCTTCAGTAAAATATATTTCCCTAGCTTAGGACCATATATTTATCGTAGAAGTCCACGGTGTATTTGATGTATGCCTGAGCGCTTCAGCAAAATATATTTCCCTAGCTTAAGACCTTATATTTATCGTAGAAGTCCACGGTGTATTTCATGTATGCCTGAGCGCTTCAGTAAAATATATTTCCCTAGCTTAGGACCATATATTTATCGTAGAAGTCCACGGTGTATTTCATGTATGCCTGAGCGCTTCAGTAAAATATATTTCCCTAGCTTAAGACCATATATTTATCGTAGAAGTCCACGGTGTATTCGATGTATGCCTGAGCGCTTCTGTGAAATATATTTCACTAGCTGGACCATCCAGCACAGACGTACGTCCACGGTGTATTTCATATATGCCTGAGCACAAGCGTTACAGCTATTTGAATTTCAAAGACTTTGTTTAAAATTTGATCTTGGGCCTTAAGAGCTTAGCCTGCGTCACATCCGGACCGTGTTCTGGACCCCCAGCTGATTAGCACGGATATAAGAAGCGACTTCTGATTGGCTCATGCCTTCTTCGATTCTAACATGCGAGGGTTGTCCAGTATTACAACTAGACTCAAGTGGTATAATATGTTTTACTAGTTGAGTCTATTGGTGAATAACCACAGGTATACCATTACAGCGTATATATTGTAACAGGGGAGGGGTAACATACAACATTTGTGTTATAAGAGGGAAGGGGACATAATTGTTGTTAGCACAGGGATACCAGCCCTTTTGGTATAATATTCTAGCCTGTTGTTATTAAGTTGTGACTTTGAAATGTTTTGACACTGAAAATTTTTTGGGGGGCATATACTTACTAATGCTACAAGTGGAACTACTTGTACAACTAGTAAGGTTGCATGGGCCTGTACCAATCACTGCATGTTTTGACACTGAAAATTTTTTCGGGGGGCATATACTTACTAATGCTACAAGTGGAACTACTTGTACAACTAGTAAGGTTGCATGGGGCTGTACCAATCACTGCTTTTTTTCTGGGTTTCCTGTGGTTACTTACAGATCTGTTTGACCACTGTGGAGGGCCCCCAAATTGTCTTACAAGTTGTTCAAGTTGAACTACTAGTAAGAATGGAATTCAACTGGTAGTCAAGTAGTGAATATCATTATTTTGTTCTGGTTTTCCTGTGGTTATGTACTTACAGATCTGTTTGACCACTGTGGAGGGCCCCCAAATTGTCTTACAAGTTGTTCAAGTTGAACTACTAGTAAGAATGGAATTCAACTGGTAGTCAAGTAGTGAATATCATTATTTTGTTCTGGGTTTCCTGTGGTTATGTACTTACAGATCTGTTTGACCACTGTGGAGGGCCCCCAAATTGTCTTACAAGTTGTTCAAGTTGAACTACTAGTAAGAATGGAATTCAACTGGTAGTCAAGTAGTGAATATCATTATTTTGTTCTGGGTTTCCTGTGGTTATGTACTTACAGATCTGTTTGACCACTGTGGAGGGCCCCCAAATTGTCTTACAAGTTGTTCAAGTTGAACTACTAGTAAGAATGGAATTCAACTGGTAGTCAAGTAGTGAATATCATTATTTTGTTCTGGGTTTCCTGTGGTTATGTACTTACAGATCTGTTTGACCACTGTGGAGGGCCCCCAAATTGTCTTACAAGTTGTTCAAGTTGAACTACTAGTAAGAATGGAATTCAACTGGTAGTCAAGTAGTGAATATCATTATTTTGTTCTGGGTTTCCTGTGGTTATGTACTTACAGATCTGTCTGACTACTGTGGAGGGCCCCCAAATTGTCTTACAAGTTGTTCAAGTTGAACTACTAGTAAGAATGGAATTCAACTGGTAGTCAAGTAGTGAATATCATTATTTTGTTCTGGGTTTCCTGTGGTTATGTACTTACAGATCTGTCTGACTACTGTGGAGGGCCCCCAAATTGTCTTACAAGTTGTTCAAGTTGAACTACTAGTAAGAATGGAATTCAACTGGTAGTCAAGTGGTAAAAATGTCATTATTTTGTTCTGGGTTTCCTGTGGTTATGTACTTACAGATCTGTTTGACCACTGTGGAGGGCCCCCAAATTGTCTTACAAGTTGTTCAAGTTGAACTACTAGTAAGAATGGAATTCAACTGGTAGTCAAGTGGTAAAAATGTCATTATTTTGTTCTGGGTTTCCTGTGGTTATGTACTTACAGATCTGTTTGACCACTGTGGAGGGCCCCCAAATTGTCTTACAAGTTGTTCAAGTTGAACTACTAGTAAGAATGGAATTCAACTGGTAGTCAAGTGGTAAAAATGTCATTATTTTGTTCTGGGTTTCCTGTGGTTATGTACTTACAGATCTGTTTGACCACTGTGGAGGGCCCCCAAATTGTCTTACAAGTTGTTCAAGTTGAACTACTAGTAAGAATGGAATTCAACTGGTAGTCAAGTGGTAAAAATGTCATTATTTTGTTTTGGGTTTCCTGTGGTTATGTGTTATCATTTGGGGGTGGGGGGGGGGGGGGGGGGGGGGGGTGGGAACCCTGTGTTGAGCAGCATGGGCCTGCCACCCACAACTAGTTGTCAAGTTGAACTACTAGTAAGAATGGAATTCAACTGGTAGTCAAGTAGTGAATATCATTACGATATCGATTCTTGCATCGATTCTCGCATCGATTCTCGCGTTCGATGTCAGTACTTGAGTATTCAAACTACAATACTCCTCATGTGTTATTGCGTCGTTCTGTAAAGACAACAACCACTATTATTTAAAGTTCGATTCTCGCTCGCGGTGTTTCGATGTCAGTATTTGAGTACATATACTTGCAAACTATTTACTTACGAATACGACCCATGTCAGTGTTATTGCGTCGTTCTGTAAAGACAACAACCACTATTATTTAAAGTTCGATTCTCGCTCCCGGTGTTTCGATGTCAGTATTTGAGTACATATACTCACAAACTATTTACTTACGAATACGACTCATGTCAGTGTTATTGCGTCGTTCTGTAAAGACAACAACCACTATTATTTAAAGTTCGATTCTCGCTCGCGGTGTTTCGAGATCAGTATTTGAGTACATACTTACAAACTATTTACTTACGTAGAATATACGACTCATGTGAGTGTTATTGCGTCGTTCTGTAAGAATGGAATTCAACTGGTAGTCAAGTTGTATTGAGTCTACTAGATGTCATTTTATGTGAGATTATGTGATTTGTATATGTTGTGAAACAATTAGCAGGTAAGAAATCAAATAAAAAGTAAGAATGTGTACTATTTAGTTGAATTGTAAGCAAGCAGATGATCATGAAGCAGCAAATAATTAGGATTTTGAACCTATTCCCGGGACCTATTTGAATGTGGTAATATTAACATGGAAGCTTATAACCGCACAAGAAAATCGAATTTAATGCACATGAACGTTATACAACATTTTTAAATGAAGAAACTACGACATTGCTTCGCGATCAGAGAAAAATCACTAGCTATAATTTGTTACTTAATTACTCGTTCGGTAAGAAATAACATAAAAAGTGGGATTTTGTATTGTTTAGTTGAAACTAAAACAGACGAAGATGCTGTAGAACACATTTGTATTATATGAATTGTTTAACCCATTTGAACGTATATACGAATTAGTTTTGAAACAAGAAACTACGACATTGCTTCTCGAACGAATGTCACACGGAGTTATCTTACTTGTATGCCGAATTAATCGTTCGGTAAGAAATATAATAAAAAGCTGGACTACGTATTCTTTAGTTGTAATTATAAAGATATGAAGATGCTTTTCACATTGTATGAACGTATATATACGAATTAGTTTTGAAGCAAGAAACTGCGACATTGCTTTACGATCTGAGAATTTAAAGTATTTTCGTTCGGTCCAATAATTTAATAACAAACGATCGATCAGGCATATTTTCTATCTACAAGCTAAGTTTGAATAAAACTGTGTAAAATTGGCTATATATATGTACTTCCAAATGAAGAATAATGTTGAATGAAGTTTTGTTTAGCGATGTGATATGACTAAACTTTCTATTATTGATATATCCGGCGATAAAAATGGTTGATTTTTGGCGATAGTCAATGAAAATAAATAAGCACAAACTTTGTGATTAATCGATAATTATCAATTTTGAAGTGACTTTATTGATTATTATTTATCATTTTATATTGCAATAACGTACAAACAAAGCAAGATCTGATATTTTATTTTTAAAAGCAAACAATAAAAACAAAAGTTACAAATTTAAATAAGTTGCACTCAAAGTACAGTATTAAATTACAGGTCCGTTGTCCACACAATTGAATGCCAAAGCAAGTGATATATAAACAAATAGTTATTTACAGAATTATTACATACCGTAAACATTTTATATTTGCCAAACATCCCTTTTTGAGTTGTAAATATTTGTTAAAAAATTGATAGGGCTAAAAGCAATGTTTAAAAAAACTAGACTACCATATAAGGTTTATCAGTTACTTATAATATACAACGATTTCATTAAAAGTTTGAATAGGCCATCTGCATGATAGCCTCCTATGCAGCCGCTCGATTGTGGAGATTTGTATTGTGTGGCGATACAAAGGAGCGGCTGCATGATGGCATCAAATACTACAACTACCAGGATGCTTTTCCCACTTCTTTTGTTAGATATTTAGTATCACTGAATTGTTGTACTACTCTCATGAGGGAATACAAATTTAAATTAGAATGAAAATTTGTAAAGCATTCTTGACTGGTAGTTGTAGTAAAATGACGCCATCATGCAAGTCGCATATTGAAATAATATATATAGAGAAACACATATTTTTATTATTAATTAGAAGTTTGAACTCCCAGTTTTATTATAATTTGTATTAAATGTGATTCAAGGGAAATAAAAAAGGTTTTGTATAACTGTTGTTACAAATATAATATAAATATTGTTAAATATGTAAAAGAATAAATGAATTTGCATTTGCATTTCATTCAACTTTATTTCCATGACTTATCCATG